>JAQFZW010001350.1:0-28587 GCA_034687055.1 Heteromurus nitidus
TCTGCTCATTTGCATACGTGCGTATATCTTCGGAACTAATGCGTGTTGAGCCTTCGCACTTGGCACAGGTGTTTTTTTCGTATCAAAGAACCTATGTACCAAATTTGGAGCGAATCGGTTGTATGCACCTTCGTAACGACTCCTTGTTAGTTCAAGGATGGACAAAGACTAAAGGCGGCTATGTCGAGTGTAAATTCGTCTCTTTCTCTTTTCATTAGAAATCTGGCAATAAGTAAGTGTGCTTTATTTTGTTTAACAAAGTGTGAACCTGAATCAAGATGACAAGGAAAGTGTCCACTTGTTTCAGGCACGAGAGCATCTCCCATTCATCATTGTGCTAATAAAGCTGTTTTCCTGCAACAACACTGTGGTCGGTATAACTTCATCCGACTGGATGAATTTGGAGCACCGCTCTGAATTATTGTACAACTCAATTGAGTGACATCTTCTCTCAGACTTTCGCGAATATCACTTTGATCACATTCTCAGTCGTGGGCCTGGTGTGTGCAGTGACGCTTATGCCTTAAAAAAGAATGTCTCGGGGCTTATTGTGACTTGTATTAAAAAGTGTTCCTTTTTTCCTTCGGCTAGACTATAGCGGACCTACTTCATGGAAAACTGTGTCTGGAACGTGTGCACGTGGAACCCCAGTTACTAACCACTTTTAACCATTATGCATTAATATCATAATGAGTATTTTAGCAGAGTTCCAATGGTCCCGTTATAGTTCATCTTGATTTCCACGAATGTGATTGCATGTGGGTGTTTCACCCGAAACTTCTACTGCTTTCGATTCTATTACAAACGAGGGTTATTGTGTGGTGGAAATGAGTGTGGCGTGAATAAGTTCATCGTTTCAGGGAACAAGGCTTATTGTTAGAATGAAGAAAGGTTACTTGTGTGGTGCGAGAAAAACTTGTTCTCGAAAGCTTACTGCTACAAGCTGCTATGCATTATAATTGCGAGAAGAAAGTTGCTAGTGTGAAGGGCGAAGTCAGTGGAAGCTTCCGTTTCTCCAGCAAACATGCAACTACGAACTTTATTCAAGTGTCCGGCAGCTAAGCTCCTGTTGATCTTCATCTGGCGTGACATCGCTGTGCAAGCAATTTCCTCCGGTTGTGCAAGCTGTGGAAGGAGTGTCTCTCCCAGTTTTGGCATCATCAGCATTGGTGGGAGTTCATCGCCAAGTTTGTGGGGTAGTTCATTAAGCTTCACGGGAACCGGAAGCTTACCCTTACTTTTGGCATTTCTATGCATAAAATTTCAAGGTAAGGAGCGTCAACCGTACGTATCTATAATTAGTCGGTTACGAAGTTACTTTACTGATCACAACGAAATAATGAGGATGACGACGAAGGGAAATGAGATCAGTCGGAATATCGGAACTCGGTTGTGAAGACATTCTTCCATTTTAGCATAAATCAATACTTCAACTTTTCCACGGAGGATGCATATTAAAAGGAGATTTTCACATAATCCATGGTTCAGCAATCAACACGCCAGCAACCACAAAGACGCATCAGTTGTCACAAGTTTTCATTTCCATAATCTCGTTGAATGCTCCGAATGGCATGAATTGCAGAATACTTTCGCTTTGAAAATGTGAACACAGACAAGAATTGCGAATGAATATTGCAGGAGTGTGTGGATTAAGCCCATTTCGATAGATTGAGAATATTTTATATTCTTTGAATTTGCGAAATAGTAGCACATAGATTCTTCACTTTATCTGATTTATTATTATTATTAGTTATGTGGAATATCATAGAAGTCACAGGTGGATTATGCTGCATCTTTAGTATTTCACACTCAAAAAGGTTCCTTTTTAGTTCATCCATCTCCACTCATGCATTATACGTATACAAGCATCTCCAATATTTGCAGGCATCCTTTTGTAATCAAAGCGTTCGCAATATAAAGTTTCGGGGATCAATTTCCAATTAGCGATGGAGGAAGAATCTAGGAAAACACGAATTGAGAACAAGTTTTACACACCTTCAGTTCCTAGAATAGTAATGGTCACTGAAGCAATCTTGGTAACTTTAGTCAGAGCAATCTTTAGTTCTACGTGGACTACCTACTTGCCTTGATTTCTTAACAACTTGAGCTTGAGCCCAAGATGAAGGATTGAACGTCAATGGGTTGAAAGTCAAGAGAATTTTATCCCCGGAATCATTAGCTAGGGTATCAGAAAAGTATTTTTGTGCTTCTATTTGAATTGTTAAAATCGAATCATCTCTCTCGCCTACGCATGCAAAGAATGTAGGAAAGAAAAGAAGCATACATTCTACTGAACTGTAAATAATGATAAAAAATATTTGGATTGATCAGACAAATCAAAATAACATATTAAATTGCACGGATGTGATATTTGAGATGGCATTCCACATCCGTTTCGAACATGAGCCTGAGTGTTTATTGTTTATAATAGAACCACAGGGTCGAGTTCAAGTTTTCTTCTCAGCTTCCCCAATTACGCCATCATTATCCTTGTGTGTGCAAATAATACAAGTATGCCACGGTCCCAGACTATTTTGTGTCAAATTAAAGTTGTGCCTGAATTCTCTGAATGCACAATGACTTTGTACACACAATTCTAAATTTGACATGAAAGCAGAGAATAAGTTCACAAATGTTTTTATTTACTAATTTGACAGATACAAATTCCAAGTCACTTCCAAGACCCAAATCGACAAAGTTTCCTACTTTGTACAAAAAGAAGAAAGCAGTACAAAGCGGAAAGTCATCAAAAAAGGGAGGAGGCAAGAAAAAGAAGAAAAAGAAGAAGGGGACAAAGGCTCGGAAATTCATAGGATTAAGCGATGATGAATACGGGAAATCAAAATACTCTTATTTATCAACTCCTTCCTCCTTAAGTAAGAGAGCTGGCACTTCCTTGGCTGGCATTAACAGTCGTGACAGTATCAAGTCGGCTCTCTCCTCTCTCAATCAGAACAACTTCGTAAGCAACACCCAAGGAAGGCGAAACACAAGCGGCAAGAGAAAGAAGTCTGGCAGACTTGGAGTGAATACTAATGAGCGCTCCGTCTCAACCAGCTCTAGTCTCACTTTGAAGGATATTCTTTTGAATGAGAATGAGGAGGACGCGTTGAGGAAGAAAATTCTTGCAAAAATTGATGAATTGGATCCTCTCATGTGTCTTCCGAAGGTTCTCTGCGGCTACAGTAACCGGCAAAAGAATAAAAAATACTCTGCCACCACCTCGACGACGACGACAACACCACGTCCTAAAATTCTTGAGGGGAGTCGCATCGATGAGTATCTTCAACTTTTAAAGATTGTTGGACCGTGAGTTGTCTTTTTAGTAGTCTACAAAAAAATATTCTCCGCAGTTTATACCATTATAAAGAATTATGCATGCATGCTTGGAGCACAAACTTAGAAAAAAAAATTTTACCCTCACCTTTTTTCTCCACCACGTTCACTCAACGCCTCATTTAAAAGAAGAAAAGTTTTTTTTCTTCTTTCGAGCTTTTATCGAGAACAAGAAAAGCAAAAGTGCTGAACTGGGACCGGCACAGGAGGGTAACTCACAAGATTTTTCGCCACTTTTTCAATTGTATATTTTCCTCGCTTTGCCAACTTTCTTCTTCAATGTATACCCTCAGCCAACTAACCGAAACGAAGCTGACAAAGAGACAACATGAGTTTTCTTAGTATTTTCTCTCTCTCTGTAAATCAAGACGATGACTATATAATCGTATTGGAGTGGTGGTAGATAACGTTCCTCTGCATAGTTCGCTGGCTCTTTTCTTGGTGTAAAATATATTCGGCTGAAGTTAAACTACGTTATTATAAGTACATTCATATTTTCATTCATGTCCATAACATCTTTATCTTTATATATGCCCTATGCATATTCCAACTTCCTTCCTACGAAACGTCTTAGGACAGCATTGAAAAATTGCCTTCTTTCTCCAGCCATTTACTTTCTGAAGGTTGTTATACAGGCGTTTTTACTCGTTTATAAATAATATACATATATTTACATATTGTTATGAACCTTTTTACTACTGCATTAGCTTCCCATATGTATGCATGAGAGTGATGGTCGGATAGCACTTTCACTCGTAGATGTAAGGTTTATTGCGATGGCCTTCTTAGTCCCTTCCATTTCCTCTCCACGTTTTCGGATTTTTTCCATGACTTGTTTGTAGATATCCGGAAATAAATGGTTTCCATTTTCGCAGCAGCAGAGAATCCGCACGTCCATTTGTTAAGCGGATATAAGGACTGGAGAGCGGAGGCTTGCAAAAATTTACTTACTTTCCACAAGCACGAAATTGGGAACGTGTATACACTTCCATGATCCTATGAAACCTCTTGACGTGAAATCCTTTTCTGACAGTAATGATAGTAATGCATTTAGTTAACATAGATCCAGTTTCCGTGTATGCCTAATTTTATACAGCAGAAGTGTTTTCTAAAAGGACTTATTAGCCCCAGACTCCGGTTTGTAGGATGCACATCACATTATGCTGATAAATTTGCTTTATAGCGGTAGCCACTAGTCCCCTTTTTATCGTCGTAACAAATTTTCATTGTTCTAGTAATGATTCGCGTCAGTGATGGCTGCTGCCTATACTGCGCGTGGCTTGTTGACTGATCGTTTTGCTGAGATTCTAATCTGAACTATTTGTTTTAGTAAGTCGAAGAAGACAGCGAAGCCGCAGGCAGAAGTTCCCGTTCCCAAAGACAAGAAAAAGGTTAATAAAAAGAAGGAATCGGAGGAAGACGATGCTCAAAGTGGATCTGGCTCTTCAGAATCTGATGAGTCTGAGGAAAACGACGAATACGGCAACCGCAAAAAGAAGAAGAAGCGGGTGTACAATGAAATCAAGGACGAAGAAGAGAACGATGAGGATGAGGAAGAGGAGGAGGACGACGAGGAGGAGGAAAATGACGAAGGCAATGAAGATGAGTTTGAAGATGAAAATGACGACGTAGCTGTGGACGATATGCTGGACGATGAACACATAAACCATATTATTAAACGGGAGAAAATGAAGAGATTGATGTTTAAAAGTGGGGAGTATTCCGAAGAGAATTGGTGGGATGGTTTGGACTGGGATGCCAAGTACCCAGGTCCATATCGTCCAGAGAAGTATTCTGGAAGAGATGAGATCTATCCTGGAAGAGAAGAGACGTATCCTGGAAGAGAAGAGACGTATCCTGGAAGGGACGAGAAGTATCCTTTCAGATACGACCTTTCAGATGAAACTGATGGAGGCACTATTACCAAATGGCTGACATATTTGCCAACCGTGATCAACAAATTTTTGCCGACCATTTCATGGGATGGTGGTAAGGCCAAAGACGAGTTCAAGTACGACCCATTCTTCACAAGTTTTGATGGAAGAAGTAAGACAAGAATCGGAACAAGTCGTAGCTTAAGTGACAGTTGGGGCCTTCCAAGTCTCTTTAATTCGTCTTCCAGAAAGTATGCCAAAAAAGGCAGACAAATCGACCTAGAGCAACTTTTCGGAGTAGAGGACAGCAGCAGACAACGGGATGCAATTACGGTATGGATTGCAAGGCACCTCATAACTTATTCATTAATTTGTTTATCTCAACTCAAAATCGAGCATCTCCTCTCAAATTTTGTTATCGTAGTTGAGTTAAACGTTTATTTATATGTAAGAGAATATAATTTCGATGACAGTGCACAAGAGTGCGATGATTAGAATAGAGCAAGGAAAATGTCATCAAGCCTCCACTATTTTCCATTCACTTTCAAATAAGTAGTCAAAATTAAGCCAGAGTGATTCAATTAAACATTCTTCGTCGTCTTTGACATTTAGGGCAAAGATCCAGCGGAGAAGTTTCGCATGGCAGTTGAACTTGGAAGGAGACTTTCCAGCCACGGCCAATGTGATTACATTTACAATGCATGCCCTCTCAACTATGAGGAGATTCAAGCAATAATTACAGAGCCACTGAAGCACACATTGTCAACAGCCGCCGCAACCTCCCCAACTGCAGCCCCATCAACAATTCTGAGAAATACAACCTATCCTCAAACTTACGTAAGCACATGTTTGCCTAACATTTCAGCATAAAATTTACTTCATATATAGTCTCCAGTCTTGTATTTACAATCACAATCATTCTAAACTATATGCACACAAATGGCATTAATACCGCCATAAATAAGTATTGTCGTATGAAATGCTTCCGCATATTTGAAACTAACGGTTATTGTTACAACTTTGTGAAGGTAACATTTTCGACACCGGTGGTGTTCCCATTACAGCATTTGCAGCCCCAAATTATGTACCAACCTCATCAGTACCATCAGCAAATACAGCCTTCACTTTCTCCTCTGGATGAGATCATAGCGCAAGTGGCAAAACAGAAAAAGCCTCACAAGACAACCATTCACCAGGCACTACCAAGCGGAGAGCAAGTTGAAATAAACTTGGTTTATGCAAATGTATGTCAAACTCAATGCGCTCAGAACATAGCGAAAAAATGCATATTGATCTTTTAAATCTTGTTTAACTCCACTCTTCAAATCTCATTTCTTTACTTTTTCTCTGTCTGAAAAAATGACACTCTTGGGCAACAGAATAATTTTAAAATTCCTCTCTGTCTCCGAATGTTTTTACAGGATAAGGCGAAAACAGGGTTGGAAAATGAAATAGGATCGACATCGACAAGGAAGAATGAAACAACATCCCAAGACGACTCTGACGAAATAGGTGCTGTTGAAGATGAAGACTCCTCATCATCCAAGCAAACTAACGAACATCCATTCAGCCACAAAGTTTTGTCATACACAAACTACAACCATTTCCCATCGGATCGCTATAAAGTTCGACGCAAAAATGGTGACAAAGAGAACTCTGAGAAGGATGAAGTGAAAGGAAAACTTGGAGATGTGAGCATTACTGCGACTGGCAGCGGGAGTGGTATCAGCAGTAGCTTGAGAGAAGACTTGAATCCATCCGCCCCGGAAAAGAGCAATGCAATGGATATCTTGATGAGGCAACGACAAAAACCTGCTCCCATTCCATTCTCCGCCGGGAAGGGCAAGTATGGATATCATACGCAAATGCTCAAAAGCACATCGTCACCTCCTCACCGTCACTCATCCAACAACCTCAAAAATATTCCGCGACAAAAGCAAAAGAAAGGAAATACGCAAGCGAGCGAAGAGAGCACTAAAGATGAGGACAAGAGACGGAAGAAAAAGAAGAAGAAGAAGATCCATCAGCACAATAATAACATTAGTTCCTCAAACCGAATAAAAAATATGAAAGCACGGCTACAACTACTCCAGCAACAACACCATCATCGCCGCCACCAAATCCACAGGAGAAGAGAGAAAGAGAAAGCAGACAAAAAGAAGAGAAAGCACAAACCACATTTGCATAAGCAATCATCTGAAAGCAAGGAAGCGCAAAACCGACTCAGGATACGAGCTCCTAATACAATATATCCTGTTTATGGGCATCCATTTCCTCCGCCTTACGCCAGCTATTATCATCGTCATCCTCCAACCCCATCGTCCCCTTCATTCTTCTCTTACGTTTTTGGCAGGTGAATATGGTGAAATATACGCATTTTCAGAGGAAATATCTGATTTGTGCATATTCCATTTTTTGCAGAAAAAAGAAGATTGTATAAGAAAATCGTACATCTTCATGACCATATGACATGCTTTCTGTAATGTACACAAATGCTCACTTTCCCTTAATCTAATAGTTAAGGGCAGAATCTCGGTTCAACTCCTTTTTATTGCTTTTCCATATTTCTAGTGTCTTATCTGAAAAATAGTCTATTACGAATATCATGGTTCCCTTCAGCCGAAAAGAAAATATTTCTGAAGGGCACCAAATGTACATATGTATGAGACCAAACCAAAAAGTATTTAATAACACATTTTGCATGCCTTGCACATTTTACTATATTGCTCCAGTAGTCAATTTTATCAGACATTAAATGTTTAATTTTTTGTTTAAGTTTATTTATTAATGTTGAAATTATAAGTATTATTTTAGCTATTTATTACGTTGTACATTTTTCGCTCAACATTGAAAATGGAGAGGTCATTCAGATGAGAGACTGACGAGGTCATCTTGATAGTCGCAGCCTGATCAATGTAAAAATTAAAACTAAGCATTTCTGATTTGTTGCTCATTGTTATACTTTACTCTTGTAGAATCCCTCAAGGACGAGAGAGCTTTATCTGTAATAAAAACTTGAAATTTATTTTATTCTGATGATGAATATTATGCCACACTGGAAAATCACAAGACACAAGAGTTCTTTATTTCCAGCTTGTCATGTTCTTACATGAATCCGTGTGTAACAACGGGAGCCGTCTACGAATGCTATTTACTAAGCTCGAAGCAAAATTACAGCTTTCATGCCCGACAGCATTCATAACTCGTTACCGTTGAACAACGCTGCCTTGAGTTGGACACTAATAAAAGTGCTTGGATGAAAAATATGTGGACAGGGGAGTTTGCTGAAGAGCTAAGAATTTCGGCTCCTTTATTTACTGAACTTTTAAGTTGCGAAAATAGAAAGGACACATGTAGGCTGGAACTATTAATGACACTCATTCATCATCGGTGTCCCACACCGATACTGTCCAGTCACAATCAAATTTGATTGTGCTGGGGTATCCTCCTGGAGGAAGATGGAAACTGCTTTTTATCCTATTTCGAGAATAAAGACAAGGTTTTCTCAGGTATGAAAAGAGAGTAATTTAAAGTCCAGCACTTTAAAGCTATTTTTGACATTCAGTTGTTTAAGAGACTTGCCAATTGCATACACATAATAAAATTCCATCCTATTTCAAACGTTGTGTTGTACTTGAACCAAGAAAGTTGAGATTTGAAGGATATTTGAGGTCATGAACTGTGTATTATGCTCCAGTTTGTCCATAGTTTTTTTCTTCAAAATTATGCTTTTTATAGAATTTAATATTAGCAAAATTCATCATTATTATAATAAATATTATTCTAGATTTAGCAGCGTCCCTGATTTCCAGACAAACAGGCAGTTTACTTCATACAAATGTAAATGAAACTTTATTTCACTCATGTGTAAGCTACAACAATATTCATAACTTCGCCAAAGCTTTGTCTTGTCTACCCCTTGAGAGCAGCCGAATCAACGCAGGATTTCGAGGGAACCATCTGGCATAAAAGACGTCTTTGATGACGATTGACGGTGAATGATCACATATACAGAGTCATTTCTGGCAGTGTGTCATCATCTTTCCTCATTTTTCTTCCTTAACAAGGCGCTCCACAGACAGTAGATATAGGCAAGGAGGAGAATTCTCGCTTTTGTAGAAATTCCAACTAAATCCACTTTATACCTAAACATAAATCCCATTCAATTATATACAAAAGAGAACGGCTCAAAAACGAGCAAAACCGTCTACATTCGTACCTGCTATTAGAACCTCAATATCTTTAATTTTTACTCTGATTTTAAAATTTATACAGCTTGTAAGAAGCTATGTATCATTTTGCCCCTTGATATATATGCACGTTATGACGAACATATCAGAATTAGAAACTAATTAATTGGAAAAGGACTTGTACTTTTATTGATATTGATTACTTTAAAGAATGCCAAAATTGCAAAAAACTTGGTTGCATGTAATAAAAAAATTTGCGAGCATAATGATAATTACGGACATTAATGACATGTAAGCTGTGTATGCATATTATTTAATAAATACATTTCAGTTAGACAATGAATCTGTTAAATTCAGGGAGGATATGGTTAAATTGGTTAGTAACAATGTCATGTCGAAATACCCGTTAATGGCGTTATGAAAACTCTATCATCAAGGAAGATGATAGACTTATGAACAAATGTTTGATTCCTATGCTTGTGCACTGTTTCATTATTATAGTCTACCCACAGAATATCACGTACAACGTGTACAAAAGTGGGTGTTTCAGAATGGTGACGCATCATCATGTCTCATAGTTTGCAATTTGATTTCAATCTTGGTCCAATTCGGTCGGTGATCCAACTCCTAACATCCCGAGTCTTAACATTGTATCAGAAACCTGACGTAAATTGTGTCACAAATTAGGTTGATTTGGCTTGTGGCATTGGCATTCGGGTCTCTCTCTAATCATTCTGAGTAAAAGCGAAAAAATAAACACATTTTACAGAGCAGAATACAATGAAATGCACCAAACTCGTTGTCAACAAGCTCAAGTGGTATGATAATGACTACAGACGAAATGTCGCAACAGTTTGTAGAGCAAGAATTGGGTCAAGAGCTGAGGTTTCTCGCTTCAAACCTCCTCCTCATATATGCAAGTTTCAATTCTTATGTAAAAGATTTTGACGAGAAGATTGCTTCAAGTTGAAATGCACGGAAAGATTTTTTCCAACACGTTGTAAACCAGAGCTCACCTCTGTTCGGTAATCCGAAAATATATGTTTCGCGGATAATAAAAAGCTTTATGTAGACCTCCTGTGCAACTTCATCACATCCGCCTACCACCATCAGTCCGATTCATAACTAGGGAATTCCGTGTAACACGTATGCTAATGCTAGATGAGAGATGCTTGCAAGATGCATATATAAAGTTAAAAATACTTCGTCCTTTTCTTGTGACAAGGTTTCCTCCTCATTATCAACCGATAGAAAGCAAGAAAGATATGCATTAGATTTCTAGCTCTCTCTCTCTCTCACTAAATTCTAGTCCAACAGAAAGAGTGAGACAAAAGTCATCATTTTGCTCACGAACTCAAGCACAGCAACAGCCGCAGTATTTGTGACTCGTGTAACTATTATTTGTTTCACACTTCTCTCCTCAAACGATAAAACAAAGAAGCTTCATATATTTGAAAACTTTTTATTAAAACTCCTGGAAACTTGCTTGTTCCGTAGGTGTAACTGGAAAACAAGGTACTGCTTTGCAGACAATATTCCTCTGCTTTATAAAAGTTCTTTTTGCTCACGCTAGCAAGTTACTTCAAAGGAAGGTTAATCAAGAAGTTAATTACCATCGATGTTCATATGTTCATTTTTTGTTGATTTACTGGAAATAGGTGAAAGTTACCAACCATGTCGTCAAGCAAGAATAAGGGTCCCGCACTCTACAGTCATTGGAGTAGACCACACACTCGAATGTATGACTACAACTACCAAGTCGCGGAGAGCTACTACAAGCCACAAGTGAAATACATCGGGCCTACCGCCGACAAGGCTTCCAGGAGAGTCCGAAGACGATCAGCTAGTCCTCCAGGTGCTCAAACGTTTCTAGAGCGGTGAGTTTTTCTAAACAAAGCAACTGCACATTTAACACAGATTTTGAAGGAATTATATACTTACTTGCATATTTATTACTTTTACTATCGTAGATGGGCAGCGGATCCTTTCTACGGACGAACTCAAGATATAAACGTATGTCGGGAAGAAGCAGATTTGAGTCGTGCCCAAAGCCGAGCTGCCAGTATGATTCGCGCATGTTCGAATCCAGATCTCAATCAGTGGGCAGAGTACGATGAGATGGAACGACAGCGAAACATCCGCTCCTCCGCATCCAGAGCAAGGTCAGTGGTCAGCTATGAAGGTGACTATGCGGGCGATTACGAAGACTATTTAACTCTTCGGCGGACAAGGGCACGCTCCGTCTCCACGACGAGACCTGTGGACGACCAAGACGTGAGGTGGGAGTGGGACAGAGATCGGGAATTCGATGAATTGGTGAGACGAGCGGATCGCGGGGAGAGAGAAAGATCTGTCTTTTCACTTCGCATGTCTTTGGATCCCGATCCGAGAAAAGTACTTATGACTACATCATTGAGCCATGGATGTTATACGAATTCCCTGTATGGAACGGAAACTTGGGATCCCACCCCGTTTCTCACAGGACGTCGGTAGAATAATCATGTGTCTTTATTTTTAGGTCGGTTAATATACTGCTACTATACCGCGTGTGCATTTTTTGTTAAGTAAGCGTTCGAGGTCTTGGTATGCATCCACACAATACATATCACGTCTTCACACAACCAGCGTTTTTTTGTGTCTGCCTTTTAAAAATGTACGCTACCATCTAAATTCGTCGAATGTCATAAATAAACATAAAGAAGATCCTACATGCTAACGTTTACATTGCGCTTTTATACACTAAATCTGCCACCATGAGTGAGCCATGACACACTGCCGTAATGTATGTAGTTGACTTTCACGGTTAAACTGCATATTACGCTTGAGCACTTACGATACATAACATTTTCTCATCAGATGAGTGTAGATAATAGTCCGCTACAGTTTCACATCCAAACGCCTACACACCCACGCGAAAAGTAAAAATCATTATTGATGATGACGATGAGGCCGAGATGCAGTTTGTGTAGGTTGCTCCGATGAAAAATGTGCAATAGTAAAATGATATTTTCTACCGTCATGAGTCCATATGGATTTAATAAATAAAAATTTCGCGACTGATTGATAAATCATTTCTGCATACTTTTGGGCACTTTGTGCAATGTGGAACCGTATATTATATGAAACCTTGCCACAGTTATGCAACTAGAAGCACCATTTGCATTTGCAGGGCATCATTTTATAACCATTCCCGCTTAAGTATGAAGAGAGCTTTATATAAGTACACGCTTTGATGTCGATGGTATGCATTGCAATTGATTTTTACCTTTCTGAAGATTCTCCTTGACGGTATGATTATGATTACACCATCGATCGAAGTAGTCAGAGGGCTTTGATAGAGCCTTAATGGTGCCTGGTGCATACACATCAGGAACTCCGAATTCTTTGTCGTCAAACACATTTGTTGTGATCCTCTCTGACAGAGCCGATGAGATGAGAAGCAAAAATCAAATACGCCTGTTGCACGAATCCCTAATAATTAAAAATGTAACGACAAAAGCATCATTTTGGTTCTAAGAAAAGCGCGTTTGTACACACGCATGTGTGCAAATAATATTTCAGTGTACCATCATGCAGTGCATGAATGATGCATGAACAAACAAAAGTTTTCAAAATGTTGAGAACTAACAGTATTTTCCATTTCATGCTCCGCCAGGCCCGTCTTAGGGATTGAAATTTATATCTATTAATGCAACAATGAAACTTATTCGCACACTTGATCGAACTTGCTTTACAAGGTTTTTGGCGTTGCTCCATCCGCTCCACATCCTCTCAGACTCAGAACTCCAGCTTATAGACAGCTTCAAAGATGCTCACTTACATCACCATAATATCATGCATATCAACATTACTGAGCAGAGGTTCCCTTGTACAGTATGAACTAAAGCTTCAATTTAGCATTCATGTCACATTACCACCAACGCATAAAAAATACTTTTGTGTATTAAAATACCATTGGCTCTGGAGACGGATACGGTTTTTTTTACATTAAACTCGATATCTCACCAAAAATCTCGAAGAAGAGTCCTTAGATTTTCTAGAAGATCTATGGTGCATTGGTGCGGAGGACCTCGAGGAATTGTTTTTTATGTGGTCCATCAGTAAAATAGATGTACATGGTTTGGGAAGAACGAAAAGAGAAAATAATATATTACCTACCTGCCATATTTCAGGATGATTCCACTGTCTCGGTTTCGGTATTTTCTTGTTGCCTTGAAGCAGAAGAAAAGTTATCGCACTTTATGAGTTTCTCCTAATGCTCTTTCTCTTGTGCGTCTGAAGGTTGAGCAGGGCGATGAGAATGCATGTATGCCAAACCGTGATATTATCATTGTTTGCAGAAGATGCAGCTCCTACATACAATAAATATCAATTTTGTCTTAAGGGCGGCTGTCCAAAAGACTTATATCGATTGATGTGTTCGAGAGATATGAGGTTTTAGCCTAAAAGCAGCCACCCTTCTTTCTCGTCCCCGTTCTTTGGTATTACTGCTTCGGGCAGGGGAGGCAGTTTAGTAAATAACAAAACTACTCTTCTTATAATTTACTTTCTCTTTCCCTATCTCACTCGATTTTATGTACAATTTGTCAATCAAGTCTGTAAAGTCTGAGCGAAAGAGAAACATGATATTGTTGTGAAACAGTACTACTATCTTACGGTTGTATTGTGGACATAATGTCTGACGTTGGCAAAACCTGAATTGTTTGCTACGTTCATAAGTACTACACGCAGATTTGTTTGCGATGTAATACTAGAAAATTGTGTGCATCATTGGAGAAAGTCGAAATCTTGTGTCTACGTAAATCAATGTTAGCTTGTAGCTTCGTTGATTTGTTTTCGGGAAGCTGCAGCTGGATGAGATGAGTATGTGGATGTTGCGATACGGAGTTTGTTTATGGTGGTACCGACGTACCGATGCCTCGATACTATACAAATCTTTCATGTTGTATATAGAATAGCAAAGCCAATTCGTAAACAAAAATTATCGCTCGCGGATCGTGATTAAAGCATTACGAATACTCGACATGTCTGGTCCTGAACTAGTAAATTCAGGTTCATGTGAAACAAAGCACGGTGTATATATCACTTCAACCTAGATATAACTACTACAGCCACACAAGTGTATGGAAAGAGTTGCGGCAGATACTCAAATGACAGTGTTATATAATAAGTCACGCATATATGTAACTTGCTAGATTAAACCCGTAGAAGAGTAAATTACTTCAACTTCCGTGCTTTGATGTGCGTACTAGTCAATGCAATGCGACTGTGAGTGACTTTCCACCCACTAATGAGCCGTTAAAAGTTAGGAACTATATATACACAGTTCTTTAGTTATCGTATAAAAGGAAGACTGCAAATCTGGAACTCGGTCACATTTTCTAAGTAGCGAAACCTATGAAAAGGAAAAAAAGGTATTACTTTTTCTTGAATGAAATGAAGGTTTCAATGAACTTTTTTCATTTCGCGACTGAATAAAAGAGACCGATGCGGCGGAACAAAGTCGGCGATGGAGGTTATTTAAAACTCACGTTCGTAATGAAATGACATGAATACGTTGAATATTATTGAGCATGTGGCTTTTCGTATTACTTACGTAGTTTATTTTGAAATCAATATCTAAACGAATGAGCTTCATATGGGATTCTTCGTATTGACCCAGGGTGCTTGATGTAATTGAAGAAATGAAATTACTCCAATTTACGTAATACGTATCACGGCATCATCGGTGTAGACAGGCACTTGCTTACCTATTCTTTCTTTTGAAAGAAAATCTTAGAACGAAACTTCCCTTCCAGGTCTTCACTTTAAGCCCCACACCTGAATGGAATCACAATGTCAACCAATCAAGGTAATGCCCCTTGTAGATTTGTCTGCAGTGTTATCGCCTAAAATTTAAACGCGGAACTACGAAAGCTCCTTTGGCACTCTACCATTGTACCATTCCTGTGTACAACTGGGACAAACTTTTCATTGTCTACCTGACAAACGGAACAGCCAAGAGTACATACTTTATATTTCGTGCATCCTTCCAGACAATCATCTTCATCTCATTTCCAGTATAAAATAATGCACAATAAATCAATAGTATGCTTTTTAATTTAAACTTACATAACTCATTGGGATGATACGAATCAAAGAACGCGTTCGGAATATCCTCCCACACCCACACAGAAGCATATGCATTGTCACTTTACTCCTGCTTAAAACACGATGGAGAAAGAATAAATGATAAAAATTGGATTTGGTTGCAGGCAACGTCAACGTTTTATTCTTTATTTTTTTCTTTGATAAATTTAATATTTAATACGTATTCTGTACGAATAAATATTTAAAATAATTTGGCCAAACAACGTTACACGGGTGAACTAGTTCTCATGTACCCTTTACGGGCAGTCAAAAAGCAGCGAAGTAAATATGAATGGCTTGCTTATAGAAACTATATAAGAACCGCACGAAGTCTAGTCGAATAACACCAAACTTATGTCAAGTGAAAGTTCCAATGAGTACTCCCACTGTAGTTCAGGCTTGCTTTATCATAAAATAGTAAAAGCTTGCGGTTTCACGTGAAATTTTGGGTATATAATGGAAGGTACACCTTTCTTGTGTTGAAAAGATGTGGTGCTTAAGGAACGGAGGTGGACGTGGCCACCCCGTTCTCCTGAAGGATACTCTCGTCATGGGTAGATAAGTACGAGCAATATACGACGACACCAAATATGAAAGTTATTGAGCGTTTTTTCTTTCCTAAGATGCATGAACCTACATCGACAAATCATTTCTTAATGATCTTTCCATCCGAAATTTATGTGTTGGCAGTGATCCAAAAGGTGACCGACATGTTATTTCATATTATACAGAGAACAGGTTCTCCTCTCGAGCACATCATACTTCTTAAACTAATGAGTTAAGTACTTCCTGAGAACTTCTGCATTGATGGCGACATGGCGGAGAAGACGGTAAGATATTCATAAGAAAATCGCAAGAATAAGAGTCGGCGAAGTCGTTGTTGCACTTCATTTGTATGAATCATTCTACGTTCGCGATTAAATATCTTCAAAACACATTTATTATGTGAGAACATTTTTATGACTTTATTTATTGCCCACACGAAAAGAATTAACAAAAAGTGTAATATTTAAAACGGTATGAAACCACTTTCGTACGTTTTAAAACTAAACCAAACGTCATAATACATCTTACATGACCGAAGGTTGCATTTAAGATGTAAGTATAGATTACAGCACTTGTTCCACTATGTCAACAAAGGGCGGATTTCACTACTTGACTTTCACCTCCGAGCCAAACGGTCTCGTCTGTCACACACGTGTAGCCAGACTGACATTAACTTTGCAAGTGACTTACGGAAGCTTCGGTTGAATTGTTCCCTTCGTCTCAAAGAGAGCAAGAATTTTGTTTCCGTCGAAGTAAAGTTTCCCAGTAAAGTGCCTGTTGCATATTGCATAAAGCATGTATTACAATACAGGCAGAACTTAAGAATCATCAAACACATAAAACATGACACACGCAAAAATCAAAGTGTTCACAGTTATATCCACTTTAGATATTTATTGTACCCTTCGCCTTCGTATTTCGTACAACAAACTTGCACATAGTTCCTAATTGCCACGCGCTTGAAAAATATATAATATAGGACGAGTTTATGACGAGAACATTCATGAATATTACACGAGTTATTTCGATAGCTCATTATTCGAAGTAACAATTCTTTGTAAATTTTTAGTAACTGTTTAAACGGAAACTTTGAAGATGCTTTTGGTTCTGGTTCTTGTCCATTTACTATTTATATCATATACACATCCATTTCAATAGCTCAGATATATATTTCCAGGTCACTCGTAGAGTCGTAGAACAGCACCAAGCCGACATCAATAGTACTACTTATCGTTAGTATACTTGTAAATTCATTTCCGTTAACTCATTTGTAAAATTTATCTCCTGCAAATGTCCGCACCTCCGATACTGTGTAAATTAAACACCTGCATACTGTATATTTTTTAATATGGGCTTATATGCGTATCCACAGAAGTCGACATGTACATTTTCAGGCAGGCAGCATATTACTCCTTTCATATCAAAATTTTAGATTGGTATACACATGATTTGAGACAATTTTTTAAATATGCATACATGCATAATACAATATACATAACTACGTCACTGGCGACGAATATGTACTCGACTCCACTCCACTCAAATATACACATGTACTCAATAGTAATGTACGATTTACAGTTAAAAATTAAACTATTAAACTATTTACATTGAAAATTTTGGGACATTCTATTAATGAAACTACTAGTAAAACATAGATGATCACTTACAGCTAATCACAGTCCGCTTTAACTCTGAAAATGGTGACATCGTCTCTTCATGACATGCTTTCATCCTAAAGTTTTGTTGCTTCATTTCTCTAATTGAATGTTTCGGGATATATCTAAGATGGACCAAAAACTAGCTGTATGAAAACTAGGCATGTAAAAATTAAGGAGTACATACTAGAGTTCAGGATTGTTGGCAGTATCATAAGGGATCCGTTGATAGGGATGCAGTTTTCGTTCCGAATGTTGACACAATGCTCAGGTATATGATTACGATTGGAGCTTCGCACAAGAGTCTCCGCCATTTTCATCGAGAACCTTGTCGCGTTGTAGCCGCACAGTTGTAAAGAGTGGGATTTCACACAAGAGAGATATTCCAACCGGATGCTAGCGGAATTCAAAAGGAAAACACGAATGTCATACAATAATGCTCTCACTTGTGAATGCCTCCAACAATTTATCGTATAATATTATGAATACCTTCTGAGATCATGAATCACTAAAGCATTCAACGCAAAAACCTAAATACCTAAAACAACCA
The DNA here is from genome assembly GCA_034687055.1 of Heteromurus nitidus. NCBI lineage: Eukaryota > Metazoa > Arthropoda > Collembola > Entomobryomorpha > Entomobryidae > Heteromurus > Heteromurus nitidus. The sequence continues at coordinate 18,284 of JAQFZW010001350.1, forward strand.
CATCGAATAGGAGATGGTATGGCAAGTAAATCTGGGAAAGTGGGATAACGCAGTACGCCTTTTCTGAACAGTGCGAGAAAATGCTTAGTATCTCCGTATCTCAATTTGAGGGCTGTATACAACATCGTATCGTAAGCACAATTTTTATCTTAAGATATGTTCAGTAGTAGCATGTTCCCTTTCCATTCTCGTATTATTTCGCTTCGTGCTAAGTGAATGTAAATTGAAAAATGATATACTTCTCCACACGTTTTTATAAATCTTTGAAGTGCCAAGTGCGAGAAAGCTTTTTGCATCCCAATCCCGCCGACCCAAGTGAAAGTCCATAAATCACTATCATTTACAAGGAGAAAGAATTATTTGCAAAATGAAGTAATGCAGAAAGAAGTATTAGATTGGAAAGAAAAAAGGTTCCTTTGTGATGGACGTGGTATGCAGTCATCGATCTGAAATATATTTTTTACGAATGGAATACCTCATCCGTTTAAAGTAACTTTCACTGTCATTGTTGTGTAGGTGCAGTAAACTAGGATTTGAAGGCCAGCTTTTTGTGACATGAAAAGAAACGAATTGTTCGCTCAGCTATCAACTACCAACATATTGTATTTGCTTATCTCTGCCCAAATAAATTCACAAACATTCTCTTCAAAAGTGAAGGAGGATTCTGCCAAAAGTACGTGGATTACTTGTCATTCAATTTCCTAGTCGTCGTGAGAAAATGTGTTTTTAAGAGAGGCAACATAAATCCGATTCCACAATTATATATTTTCTCCCTGCTCCGATTCATTCAGTTGCGTATTGACACTATTTTCTCGTTTCCTTTTTGCCTCTTCTTGTATCACTTTTTCCCAACAAAATACTTAAGATATCTGCTGAGATACAATATGAAGAAACAAGTTAAGCCGGACAAAAGCTGAAGTAGAGCAAAAAAAAAGAACAACCTTGCTCTGGTGAGCCGACCGTGAATATAAAGCCAAATCAAATCTCCCTTGTCGAAATGCTTCACCCGTGGGAGTCTATGTATCTTCTACCTAACCAACGCTGCCTAGACTAGACCTGCGTAAGATATTGGGTCTGAAGTAGAAATTTTCGTACACCCGAACACGCGGTGCCTAAGCCCCTATTTCCAATTCATTTCAAACAGATATTTAATATGTCGGATTTGATTTTGACAGTCAACTTCAAAAAATACTCATTCAAATTTCTAACATCCGCGTCCATGTATGTTTCATCACGCAAGGTTTCGCGTTATGATATATGCACGATGCCTAGTAGACCTTTAAAGGTTCGCTTTCTTTAAGCAGGAAAGACAGTGTACTTTCACTAGCTCCACTGCATATAAATATAAAGGCTCAAACAAAAACAAGCTTCAACTCATGCACACATAAACCGTTATTAACTCCTGCCATGTTAAAAAATTATCCTTCTCATTTGAGTCTAGAAAGAATATCTCAAGTTTATCAAGCGTAATCTATTTCTAATATCTCTCAATTGCATGATATGCTTTCCATCCGCACGTATTCATAAAGTTTAAGCTCACAATAATTAGCTCCAGGTACACAAGCACATATGCCGAGGTGGAGAGCAGCGAACTCCACTTTTTTGAGGAGCTAATTATCTCATTCTATACACACATACAGTGAAACAGACATGAACTCGCAGAGAACTTCGCCCGAAACCAAATAAGTTACACCCAAAAGTAGTCACAAAAGTATCGATAATGTTAGCCATTCCGAATGCATGGAGTGGTTTTTATTTTTTATGGCTTTCATTTCGAGAAAAGTCGGAACAAAAACAGAGGTCAAAAACGGAGCTCTCTCCACGAGGAGAATATATATCATCCCCGTTTGGTCACGCATTTGATGAATGATATGAAGGTGAAAAAGGTGAGATGTGTGCACCTTGTATTTTTACTACGCTACCTTACCATGGCTTTTATTAAGCTACAAATGAAATAAAATTCCTCAAATGGGAGCGAGACTTCATCACACTTGTTTCAATGTTTTATAACAAAAAAAGAACATATTTTAGCATATCATCATAAGGATGACATTCGACAATGACATATTGCCTGAAGGTCGAATACATCTGTTTTGTTTTCGGTGCGTCCCTTTTGTTCAGAGTTTTTTCTCTTCTTTAATGTCTTTTCACATAAAAGAAAACAATAAACAGTAACACTCTCATACTTCACTCGAAACTAGAACTTACCAGCAGAACGCAGAGTTGCTGAGTTCCGAGTTCCTTTTCAAGCCTTCGATAAATTGCCGTGAACAGTCATCCCAATATCTGGAGAGCTTCTTATAACAGTCTTTGTACTTCAGAAAGTCTGCCCGAAACCGGGAGTCCTTGCAAAGAAAACTGTAGGTTTCATGTGCGCCCGCGATAGAAGCCATCAACTTCTGCCTTTGCTTCTCGTGCATACATTTCTTCATCCAACTGTCAACACAGCTCATTCCAGAATTGTAAAACCTGGAAATCAGTAAACGTGCAAATTTATAATTAAGATTACTGTACTGGGTCAATTCGCTGAATGAATAACTTTTGACTCGTTTTATGTGCTTCTTGTTTGGTTGGATAATATTCTGTTTCTGAGATCCAATAAATTTTACACGTGCTTGTGAACACAACTTTATAGGTACCACGTTTGCACTTGTGAAAGTCTGAGTTTGATGTCTCTGATTTCTTTACTTAAGATGGCTAGGCAGGTGTCCCTTAAAATCTTTGTGATCACCTCGAATTCTTGTTTGCGTACGTCAATCGCATCGGATTGCGTTCATGAACAGTTTTATCAATATATTTATGATCATAAATCATAAACTTACATGTAAATATATACAGCCTGGATTGGTAGAATAAAATTGAAAATCCATTTGATTTAAATATGATGGCGATGTAGCTTTGTGAACAAAATATCCACAAAAGCGAAATTATTATTTGAACTAGAACAAGAATCTATTCCATGAAATAGACTGTTCTTAAATTTTGAAGGGAGATGAGTTTCCTATTTCTTTCAAGAATTGATAAGTGATATATATCAAATATGTAATAATATATTTTTGTCATGTGCTTATTTGACTTTAGAAACCTGCACAGTAGGTACATAGCTCCAATTTTTTTGTGTATGGCTACGAATTTGAGTCAATTCGAACAAATAAACATTGCAACAAATACAACTCACCGACACGCAGTGTCAACAGCTTGTGGAGAGCTGGGAATGCCAATATCATTCATTGGAGGTAGTCCTCCCAAGCATTTTGCAGGGATCGATCTGTTACAAAGTTTCTCATGGCTTTTCGTCTTTGAAGTGCTATTCTGATAGCCATATCCTTCCTCCTCGTTAGAATTTAAAACTTGACTGTCTACAGTTCTGAAAGATGACGCTATAACAGGGGCCATGTTCTCCTTTCTCTCATCCCTTTGATTCCCATTTCGAGTGAGACTACCACTGTGCTCAGGTGTCGCCGTTGTTGTTGTTTGATGTTGGAAAACAGTTACTCCTCCTCCGCCACTACTACTATTATTGTTCCCACTTCCAACACCATCACCACCATTTGCTAGCTGTTGCTGTTGTTGATGCATGTAGAACGCCGGAAACTGCGACCTTGCGTCGTCGCTGGCGTGTGGTTCACCCGTGATTTCCAAACTTAGTAAAAATAAGCAAGCCAGTAAAATGTAGAATGTAGTGTGTTGCCTCCCAAATAAAATTTGTGCGGATGCTGCTGAAAAATATCTTCGTTTTCTCTTTGAGATGGTGTTCGTCCCGAACCATAACTTCAGCCCGTAGGCTGGGAAGGCACTCGAGCATGGCGGTGCAGGAAGGAATAGATGAGAAATGCACATGATCTCTAAAAAACGTACAACCTCTCAAGCAAGGATATTTCGTTTCTGAAAGGTTTCTTATTTTTTCCAAGCTCTGATTTAAAAATAATAATATTGTAAACAGTGAGAGCAACTCAGGATCAGGCCTGCTTCGAGGACGCTCTCAAAAGAAAGGTTGTCGTTGTTCTAATGTCCATAAAGTGGGAACGTTGGTCTTGCCAAGTGACTGCTTTCAAGTTGCGCTGCACTAAAATTCGCATCGTCACTCGTCATAAATTCTTGCGTAACGTATTTTATCACTCTTGAAGCTGTGGAGCACTCTTTTTTCGCGATGTAATTACTTCCTTTCTGCAGAGTTCCGTAAACTGTGATGCATTTTTATTACTTTTTCTGTGGCCGTGGTGTGGCCATCTCGTCAACGCTCCGGTTTTTAGGACAATTAGATAAACAATCTCTCCGTGGAGAGACGCTGAATTAGATCTTTTTAATGTAAACTAATATCGGGAGCGCACCTTCCCTTCACTTTCAAATCTAATTATAAATACATGGAATGGTACATATATGTAACGGCAGTCTGGAGTAATCGAATGTTGCTAGTTTTCCCAATACACGTAGTACACGTATTTCAACCAAATTTGATTGAACCCCTTTACGCTGATGGTGTGTTTCTTGCAAATTGAAGTATATAGTTTCATGAAACTTCATACCATACTTTTTTGCTTTGCTTGCACTGGGAAAAGTTTCACTCGTGAGGGTATCGTGAGACCACTAAACGTCTTTCACCTTCACTAATGAAGAGGAAAGTGGAAAGTTTCCTGAGTTCACAGTTTACAATCAGTTCAAGTTTAACTTTGACTTGCAAACTAGCAGGTGACGAGTTCCTCTAATCATGATCTGAAGAGGTGAGGATTGCTGGAAGCACACAAGCGGATAAAACATCCTGACAGGATTCAGTCCTTCGACGAGAGAGAAATAGAGAAGAAGATAGGGGATTGCCACTATAGACTTTGGCACAGGATACCATCAGCAAATAAGCTGAACCACGGAGTGACAACTACTGGTCGACTTCTTCCAACGGAATGAGAAAAAGCAGGATGGAGGCAGGAGAGTTATACCACAGTTTGTCAAAGAAAGTGTGGTAGTTGTATGGGGATGGAAGGAGGTACTGGTTTTCTTCCCGTAAAAGGAGATGCATACACCGTCGATCTCACATTCCTGCAATTTTCTTGGCTCCTTCCATGGCGCCCCTACAACTCTGCCGTAGCATAGTCCAGGCATTGACTTTTCCAGCGTTTTTTTGTGAGCAACACGTTCATTGTTCCCTCTTGGCCAGCACACTTCGCCAAATGGAGGATACATAAGTATATCCGTTAAATAGGAACCTGCTGTAAAATGAGATGAATGTTCCGATAGAATATACTTGACTAGCCTATTTTTTCTGACTGATTTGTTCTAATGAAATTCGATTTGATAGAGATCACAGATTGTGTAAATGTAATGTTGTGCAATTATGATTGTGGTTATTTCAACCTGAACAGCGCCGAATAAAGTTTCGAACGGTTACCTAAACACATACTTAATCTCATCCTTGATGAGCGCAGTCCATTGGCTAAAACTTTAATTTTAATTTCAGAATGGGCAATTTGTCTTTACTGTAAAGGAGGTACCATACAGTCCTTTGGACGTGAGTATTACCTTATGTAATTCTAATGGGAAAAAAACTCATTTGGAGCGCACGTGTCCGAAGAATGAATACTTTCTCTCTCTCACATGCAATGCCAAAATTTGTTTGCGTGCATGTGGTCCCAGGATCCCATATAGGGAGACAAAATTTTAAGGATAAAAAGTAAGAAGATAGTAATATTGAAACGATGTTTGCTTACACGGATGAATGAGAATCTAACAAAAGCTCTAGATTCTCCCTCAAGACGGAAGCTGAAAAGTACATAAAGATATTGACTAACTAAGAATCATATACTAAACCTCGACGAAGAAAATGGAAGAAAATCGCCTTTTTCACAAAATTCGAAGAGTTATTCAAGTATGTTTAACACGGATATTGACATAGGAGTCCTTTAAAGGTATGGTTCGATTTGCGTTACATGACGAGTAGAGTTGTAAGTTGTAACAGGTTATTTGAGCTGCACACATTTTGTGGAGGAAAGCATCTGGCTTTTTCATGGAGTTTCAGCTTGTGTTCATCTGCGCTTTCTCTCACGTAAATCTATCTGCTGCTGCCTTGCAGAAATTGACTGGAAAAAACGAAAGTCGAAAATGTGTAAATGAAACTACGTGGAAAAGAGCATATCCTTTGCCAAGGTATACGAATACGAAGTGTCTTTTAGCTTAGTTCCCCTTGAGTGTGTCTATCCGCTTCAAATTCAAGCATTTCGTTTAAATTCTATAGTACAACATGTTTTGCTCATATAGTAAACGGAACAAACTGACTATTTGAAGGAATTTAATGAAGAGTACTCGTATGAATGAGGGGCAAAGATGGTGATAAGATTGTACGGAAATCGCATGGGAATAGCTGTCATTGGAGGAAATGACACCATATTGTTCCAAGTTCCAACCATTCGTACCGTCACAAACTGAACAATTGCTTAAACCCATTCGCACTCTGGTACTTTTACATGTTCATCCTTATCATAAGGTCAGAATGTCATGTGAAACCCGGATGAACTTCCCGACGTTTCCCATATACAACTAATACCACATGAATTTGCCCTTGCGACATGATAACCTATATGATATGTCGGTTTTGTTTTGCCCACGAGGTTATTAATGTTTGGATAATTCAGGAAATAGATATTATTCTCACTCTGGACTTTGTGCGTCATTATTACATAAATTAAGTGCTTAGGAGAACACAGAACTCTGATATCATATCTACTCTGCGTTGCCTACTGCCAAATCAAATTATAATGGATCATCTCACATTTTGTAGTTATATTTTGAGCATTTGTAAATTGAGACACTTTTTCTGCTCCAAAGCTTCAATTTAAACCATTAGATTTGGAAGGAGGATCCATAGTAAATTAAATGGTGGACAACTGAACTTGAACGGAAGGGTTAACATTGTGCAACTAACTATCCTAATGAAGCTCAAGGATGGATGAGTCCTTTCTCTGTTTTGGGACATATAAATGCGGAATTAGACGGACGGAAGGAAGGTGAATTCAATTCATCGCCAAATTGTTTTGGTACAGCAGATATTAAATGCGTCTTAAATTGACAGTATTATTGTCCGCACCCAATTAGAATTTTATTTGGCCGGCAAAGCGCGATCTAAAACGCATTCAAGTATCAACGAAATGATAATTTGACTATCATCAAGGAACGAAGCGTCGTAGTAAAGTTTTCTTGCACAGGTACGTGTATGCGAGATATAAATAAAGCCACAATTTCAACAATAATTAACGGTTGAAATGAACATATGAATCGTATGTATGGATATGTACAACTACTTAGCATAAAACTTCGTGCAAAATTAATGCCCTATGTTATGCCGTGTTTCAAAATTCAACTGGTAAATGACGTCATTCAGTTATAAACTGAAGTTTAACTGCGAGCCAAGGTCAGAACAGAGGACACGTATGTATACGACCTACATAGAATACAAGCAACGAGAAATATTGGTTAAGCATAACACTGTCAACTATTACAAAATATCCTTTCTCCTTGGTTCTTACTAGGCGACTTTGAATTTTCAAGGATTTTATATTCTTCCTCTATTCTGGTAAGTCATATGTCTCTCAAACACATCCTTGTTGTAATTTCCATTGCAGGAAATTTCGCAGTAGCAGTTGACAATGACAAGTCAAGCATACCACGACATAATAGGGCACAAAGAGGAAACTGGACAGCAAGCCTCAAGGTGATTCAAGGCAAAGAATGTTTCCAACATTTACGATGTGGTGAAAGTATCTAAAAGGCTAAACCAACAAAGAAAGATCCAAAACGCAATAACAGCTATATAACTCGAAATTTCCTTTTCCTGATAAGGTACACGAATCTGAATTATAACAATCATCTCAGTGACCCAAGAAGACAAATCATCCATTATGGGATGTCGTTTCTTTAAACAAGCCAAGCCACTCCATTGCTTTCTCCAAATCAACATGAAGTAAATTGATTGATGTGAAATTCGTAATGCAAAAATTTGCTATCAAAGCAAATCAGTAGAATAGTGGTTGTCTCGGAGTCGATTTTTCACAAAATGGTTGGTATATTTTTTCTGAGGTATTTTTTGGTATATTTTATATGAGGTCTGGGTAATATTCATAAGTGGGCAATCGGAAGGGGTCCTCGTTGGGGAGTTCAATATAGCTTGCAATAAATCTTGTAACTTTATTATTCTACCCATTCTCAGCTCTCGTTACAATTGTGCTTGCTGTAAACACTTCGTGACGCACTCCCTTCTTGAATCTATGTTTGACGAAAGCAGCTGTAAAAACTAGTCGGAATTTCTATTATTTGATAGATTATGATTGATTACAATCGATTGTATGTGCATTTTGCCATTTTCTGGCAATGTGTAAATGCGTCGAAATGTCCAAACTTTATTTGCTGGAGTCGTAAGAGTATTGGAAATTGGGGAAGATACATAGTCTCGTGAAAACTGCCTTATTATTACCTTACGTAGCATCGGGTTTCGAAGTTCATTTCGAAAATTCATTCAATTTCGAATTTGAAAAGTCTTTGAGTGAGTGTGAACTCTGGAAAATGCAAGTATATCATCTATATCAGGTGCTTTAGTTTATTTTATTGCTTTAAAATCAAGGGAAACGACTACCACAGCTTGGACATTCAAACACTTGGAAGTAAGTAAACCCAAGAGATAGAGATACATAGTTCCAGTACTTGTATTTCCAAGGCCAGCAATAAATTATGAATTACGAGTTACGACTCTCTTTATGTATGCACGTTATCGGAATAATCCCGGAATTATCAAGTAGCACCACACAGCACATTGTCAGCAAATGCAAAGGGGATGAAAGTCTCAGAGCAACAATCTCGCTCAACTCTCACATTTTCATCCGTCGTTTGCATTCTTTCTAGCATCAACAGCAACCAGCGTTATCGCTTAATGCCACGCTTGTCCACATTTCTGTTGGTTTGGTGTGCACATCTTTTTTTATCAAGGATACAAACATTGCATTTTACACTGCCTTGATACTGACTTACGTTATGACTGACGATGAGTGAATCATCATAAACGAAAAACGAGCACTGAGGACCAGACAAAAAACAAAGCGCAACAACGAATGTATGAAATGCTGGTTGGAATTGGAACTTGGAATGGAGTATTATTTCAATTCCATAGAGGATGCACAATGTAATAATATCATGCATCATGGACACAGTTAACATAACACAGGTTAACCATGTTGACGAAGTGCATATTACCAAAGTTAAGACAACTATCGTACGATGAGTATATATTCACCGCTTATCTACACCACAATTGAAAAAAAGCTCTTGTGTTGACAGCACAATCATTTCCACGTTACCACAACATATAGCTCGCTTTTATATGCAACTCAACTGTGTAGTAGCTGCTATACACTATGCGTGTCCATCCTATCGCGTTGGCATATATTACATGCATGTCTGTGTGTGAGTAAATGATTTGTCCATCAACACAAATTCGAGAAAAACATGCACAGCTTGAGCTGTTTTATACACATGTTTAATATAAAATATGTCGATCTTATGTCAGTGTCAAATGTAATATTCCATTTCATATATTCGTATCGAATTACATGCCGCATCGCATGAGAGCCCGAAAGGAAATGAAGCGAATAATTGCAATGCAGTGTTAAAAGTGCAGAAGTTGGGGAAGCATCACTCATTTTGTACACGCCACTCATGTGCATTATAATTGCATGCAAAGAATTGAAAAACGGTGTATTTTAGGCTGAGCATCTACCGGTACTCGTATAATACTTACCTTCAATTTCTAAACAACCAACGGTCTGTCAAAGGGTGAGCGTAATTGTTTCACATCTCACAAGACTCGTTGAGGGTATTGGAATTACTTTGTGTAGCTCAGAATAAAGGTCAGTTTATTACAATACAAACTATGCTATCATGAACCCGTTCTATAAAGTACTATCAAATTGCATTAAATTAACCACGATTATTACTTGAACACGGAAATTCAAGTCCGAAAAAAGTCTACTGTGACTTGTATTTTGTTGTAATGCAGACTTCAGTTAAATTATTCATTAAAGACTCACATTCACAGGGAGGGACAGCATTCAGTTCTAACGATGGTGCAAAGATATTTCATATTTGAGCATTCTAGACCGTTTCTGGGAACGTAGTACCTCTGGGTTCATTGCACATTGGCGGTATGGCAGTCGTATCCTTTAAGTACCGAATACAAAATTGTAGGGCTCCCATTATTAAGTATCGGTAGATACTTGTATAAATTCGCAATGTCTGTCTGACCGGCCGTCCGAATCAAATTCGTGTAC
>JAQFZW010001351.1:0-28563 GCA_034687055.1 Heteromurus nitidus
TTGCGCTTCAATACAAATTTGCATAATACAAAACATCATTGTAAAAATTCTTCATTCGTCTCCTGCGTTCGACAACAATACCTTTCGTCACCTTTACACCAACGACTACTTTTCCATTCAAATGGGACGGCGACTCAACCAAACTTTTTCAATCACAAAAAGATTCGAAATATGCAATGGATCTACACTTTCCACCTCCCTGGTTTTTATGATCCTATATGCGAGTATTTTTTCTTTAGATTAATGAAAACATTGAATGACAGCTTTGCAAACTTGACTTACGATTATAAATAACTTTTAAAATCAAATGTTAAGTATACAATAGAATGGATGTACCCGACTCGACAACATGAAGTTCTGTAAATGGAAAAGGATATCAATGAATGATATCGCCATAAACATAGACTTTCATTCACCCTAAACCGTACATGTGCTAAATTGGTACACGTTTGCTCATTTTAGTCTCATTTGTTTTACTTCCAAAATAACATACAGAAGATTGCCGAATTCGACGTTATGAGTAAGTTGAGATGGTGTAGGCATATATTTCTGGCTTATTTACAAATTCTGGGAAAGTATCAGGAAACAGAAGTAGAACACTCGATGTATCAGGATTGAATCTACATTCAAATCCAACTCTAAAAAGTTCCTTGTTCCGTACTGTTCTGTATCACACCAAATTATTCTGTAGTTTATTGACATTTCATATATGCTTGTACTCTACCCTGCACCGACCCGACCTAGTTCAGCTTTCAGCATTATTTTTCACATCCATGTTAGGAGCCATTGGAAACAGACTTGCCTGGAATTTGGAAGAAAGCATTTTTGAGGTGTAAATTATGACAAATTACGCCAATGGACAAAGTAGTAAGGTAGAACTTGCCATGTATTAGTTTTCCCACATTTTCAGCCTACCATGATTGTATGACCCAATCCCCCTGAAAGTAACTCGTTCAAAATGGGTTGTGCTTCGACAAAGATTAAATTCGACCCGAAAAAGCATTCCTACCAATATGACATGGTAGTCATAGGCGGTGGCACAGGTGGCTTAGCCAGTGCCCGGGAAGCAGCGAAACTCGGTGCTAAAGTTGCAGTTTGCGACTTTGTTGTCCCATCCCCAATAGGAACGACGTGGGGCTTGGGTGGAACTTGTGTGAACGTCGGCTGTGTTCCAAAACGGCTCATGCACCAAGCCAATCTCATCAAGGACTATATGGAAGATGCACCAGCTTTCGGATGGACTGTGAACAAATCCGATGTGGCCAATGTGAAGTGGAGCACGATCGTGGACAACGTTCAGGACTACATTTACTCCCTCAATTTTGGCTACCGTCTTCTCCTCAACAACGAGAGTATCACTTATTACAATGCGTACGGAAGGTTCGAAAATGAGCACACCGTTCACCTCACCCACGGAGATGGAAAGGAGGAGACGATTACATCCCAGTGCATCCTCATCGCTGTTGGAACGAGACCGAAGCACTTGCCAATTCCTGGAGGGAACCCTGAAGATAAATTATGCATCACTTCTGATGACCTCTTCACATTACCCTATCCCCCTGGAAAGGTGTTGGTCGTTGGGGCAGGCTACATTGGGATGGAGTGTGCTGGCTTCCTTGCCGGTTTTGGCTTCGACGTCACCCTCATGGCAAGATCCGGAGTTTTGCGAGGTTTCGACCACACCGTCACGGACCTCCTCTGCTCGGATCTGGAGGCGAGAAAGGTGAAAATCCTCAAGGGTGCTCATCCCGTCGTTATAACCAAAGTATCGGATGCTCATTCTGGGGAGCCTCCAGTATTGAATGTAACTTATGAATCGATGGAATCCCGAATTGGTGAGGACTGTCACTTTAACACAGTTTTGCTAGCGGTCGGACGTGCTCCTTGTACTTCATCGTTGAATATTGCGGCAATTCCGAAAATTAAAATGGATAAGGACGGATACATCATCACGGACGCCACAGAATGTGCTGGACCTCCGCACATTTTCGCAATTGGAGACTGCGCCAAGGATAGACCTCAACTCACCCCGCCAACTATCCGAGCTGGGCACTGGCTAGCGCGAAGAATCTTTGACAAAAAGTTTACAAAAATTGTCAACTACAAATATATCCCGACTACAGTTTTCACTCCGCTCGAGTACGGCTGCTGTGGTCTCTCCGAGGAGGATGCAAACGCCACTTATGGCGTCGACAATGTGGAAGTCTACCATAGATCCGCGGTCCCTCTGGAGTTCGCCCTTCACAAGAGGGATGGGGAGGCAATATACGCGAAATTGGTTTGTGTTCGAGTGAAAAAGAAGAGGGAGAAAGTTGTTGGGTTCCACTATTTAGGACCGTACGCAGGCGATATCACCGTTGGCTTCTCAATGGCTGTGAAGAGGCAATGCTTCAAGGACGAATTTAATGAATTAATCGGAATCCATCCGACGTGTGCGGAAATATTCTCTGAAATGAATGTTTCAAAAGCCTCTCAGATAGCCTATGTGGAGAAGGGTTGCTGAGGTTAAGCTTTTGCTATGCTGAAAATTTTCACATAGCAAAATTTTTCCACGCCGCGGACAAATGAAACAAGTTGGGATGTGGAAGGGGGACCTTGTTGAAGAAGAAGTTTCGAAACCCATCTCTCGTGACGACTTTGTCTCTAAACCGTGACAAGCGGAGGACATTGTCAGATTAATTGTTTAATTGTCTGCAGAAAAAGAGTGATTCTGAAGGAGTTCCACATGCCAAAACACAAGCTCATTAATTAACAAAAAAAGGAAAATCCCTTTTGCTGGTGATTTATACACAAAATCTTATAAACAATATATTGTCATTTATCACAAAAAAAGTAAATAGTCAGCGAGATGAGAGAGAAAGAAAACGCAATTATTAATCACTTTCAGATTCCTCCTCGTTCATATTTCATCTGTCGAAAGGAGACAAGGGAGCCAAGCCCATGGAAGCTGTTCCCTTCTGCTTATTTACAACTTTGAAAATTCCATTCAATATCGGAAGCAGGCTTCAACCTCATCCTTTTTGCGGGGGAAGGAATATATACTTTTGGAAAAGAGCAGGCATTTATCACTCGCACATTTTTCTCTATCTTCAAAATGTATGCGTTCTTCCATCAAATTGCTAAAGTAAATGAATAAATATGAGAAATGATAAAGATAAAGCTGAATGTTTCACCATATAAAACCTATGCATATTCATCTTTTGAATACCTACGAATTTTTTTTTGTCCATCCGTCACCAGTGAAAAAACAGTCTCTCTCTCCATTCGAATATTAATACTTTGGATTAAAAGGAAATTTACATTAGACACGTTTGCCTTTCATCTTACAATACTCGTTTCCTCCCGGACGTTGGTGATGGTGGTGGTGTGGAGCGCAAAGGAGAGAGAGAGAATATCGTTTTTATTAGCAGTGAATTATTGGCGCTGTCACTTTCCGCTCCTGCCATAACTCATGATCATCATCAATCTCAGAGAGAACTATTTGCGCTCCACTCACTCACTCACTCTTCTCTCTCCACAGGCATGAATATATGTGCCTATACCCCTTAAGTTCTTCCATAGTTTTCTCCTAACACAAATGTTATTTATTCGTATATTCATGCATGTATGTGAATGGTGCTATATGGCAAATGATGACGATAAGTTCCTCTCTCTCTCTCTCTCGCCTCAAAATATATTACAAACGGTTATGACGATGACGATGCGATCACGAGGAAATTATAATGGATATCCCAGATGGCAAATGGGCAATGATAAATTATTCCTTGTTATTATGATGTTTTTCAAAATGTAATATCTCGACAAAGTGTGTGTAGGGATATTCGTACAGGGAACACACTTCAACCACACAGCGTGCTGTGTTCCGTGTCAGACTTGTGGTGACCCGAGAGGAGGATCGTTGCACAAGAAAACATAATATTATATACTCGTATTTGTATACTGGCAAACGAGTTGCTAAAAAACAGTTGATGGTGATGATGAACTGTGTGTTGGCATATTTCATGCATAAAAACTTCCTCTCCGTATATACTTAACTTCCTAGTATTCTCCCCGTCATCAGTTTTTTTTTCGTTTCGGATATAATGCATGAATTACAATGTCGTATTATTCGTATATGCAAATATCAATGAGTCACTCAAAAAAATAAGTAAATACAAGAATGACAAGTGGGGAAAATATAGGCTCCGAGTCAGACAACATTAATCAATCATGGAAAAATCGACTGATTAATGATTGACTGTGCCACCACGGTGGATTGGATTGGGATTGTATGGTTGAAGGAACTATGAATAGACGTCCTCACATTTATTTTATAAGGGCAAAAGTACAAAAGAGAATTTGGAATTGGATTTTGGATTCTTAAGTTTTCTGGTCGCACTTACAACATCGCATGCAACAGTCAACTCAAACTAGCCTCTCTCTCCTCCATGCAAGATAACAGTGGAACAATAACGCGCAATTTCTGAGGATATTATTATCGTTGTCGCAAACAACCTAAATCTGAACTCTGCGATTATCGCCAATAAAAAATATATCAGCAGAGTGATTAAAACACTTGTGTGCAAAAAGTAACTGTACATAAAATAGCATTTTACTCGCGTTTAAGTGTGCACTTCCATAATATTTTATATGGGTCCAGTCAACCAGCAGCGTATAAATTTCTAGTTATTTTCTTCTGGGCACTAATTATTACTTCGATTTTATTGCATTTTATTACGCAGAAAGAATGGAATGTTGGACACGAATATCATAGGCATAAATACTATACAAAATCCCTACATAAATGTGTATGATATAGGCTCTCGCAATCTGACTCGGACTTGAAAAGTACATGCAAAATAAGATAATAAAAGAGTGCAAGTAAAACAGAAGACATATTCAACATTGTTAAATAAATAATGGGTCAAGTGTAATAAAATTTTATAGCCACTTATTAACCACCATCAAAAGCTTCCTCTCTCATTAAATCCACCTTGCTTTACGCTCACCACCATCTCTCCTTCCTTCATACAAATAATCTTACTATTATATATGCCTTTTGCATTTTTATAACTTTGTCTAACATTTTTTGAAATACGTACTGCCTCCCCTGCCTTCTCCCTTCATTTTACAAACTAGTCAGAGACTTTCAAAAATATAATGTTTATGCTGGTTTGGTTGTTTGGTTCTTCCATTTCCCCGTGTGTATTAAAAAGAGCTTTTTTTGCTATATACACATGTGCACACCGGCGTAATTTATTGTTATTATTATTGCCTTCTTCTTTTTTTGCTTGTGCACTACCATCATTATGATTATTATTATTATTAACCAGGTATAGGATAACCTGCAAAGGTTAAACTTATTGCCTTTCAGTGTCGCTTAATTGCTCTCAACTGCCTTTCTTTTAAGTGGTGTGGTGGTGTGCACACCTTTACTACGTCGATTCGATGTGGGTGAATTAAGATGTTGATTTGAAGGTGGTGTGCGCGGTGGTGACTGCAAAATGGCTACTTTTCTCTCTCTCTTTTCAAGCTTGTTCGCGTTTAAAGCAGAGTATCATTCTGTTGTAAAATATATTGCGTCTAAATGCAAAAAATTATTGTGTGATTATCAAGTTATAATGTTATGAAATGTTGCATTTCACATCATCATAAAATGTTGGCAGTTTTTTTTCCTGCTGGTTTTGTGGCTTTGGAACACGCAAAAGCAACACACAAACTGTAATCATTTATGGGAGTTTATTATGCCAGCAGAAATTGCTATTTCTTTGCACGAAAATGAGCTTTCTCATATCTGTAATATGATCGAGGGGAGACGGGCTCGAGATTATTTATTTCTTAATTAGTGCTCCTTCCCGTATTCGTTGGACGGACGATGACGTTGATGGGAAATGTTGCAAAATTCCGTGACTATAAATGATTCGACTGTAGCAAGGAAAGTCTACACTATGTAGTCCTTTTATTCGAAAAGTTTCACAAAATGAATGTCCTCAGTATTGACCACAATTTTGTTTAGTTCGGCGTCATTTATAGTAAAAAATTAAATATAGTTTACATTGATATAGTATAGATAAGTATTAAATTTGGTTGGCAGTTGTCTTAAGAAATCGATTAAAACTTGCAAACTATATGGATTCTTTTAATTTTAAAAACTAAATATGAACAGAAGATACAATTTTGCACTCTGCACAAGCACCCGGAATTAAGCACCTTTTGTTTCATTTGCTCACGTATTTACGTATTTTTCTCCCTAATCAAAATGGTGGCAAGGAACCCTCAGTCATATTATATGTTCCATATGAGCAACCCCTCAAGTGAGTGATGATGAGCTCTCTGAGCGCCATAAATTTCCGGTTCATAAATTTTAATGACCTTCTTCATCACAGCTTTTATACATACAACAATAACTAACTACTAAAATGTATCTTCTTTCTTTCTTATTTTCTTCGCCAACTTCGTTCGGCAAAAATATTTCATTTTATGAGCGAAGAGAGAAATGGAGAGAGAAAAGTTGATAGCATAATACCCTCCAATGAAAAGTGACGCCTCAGGTATTTTGTCAGTGTGGAAATGATGATGTGTCAGTCGGCTCAAACAATTGCCCATTCTTGTTGAAGCTACTCTTGTGCATTTTTTTGTAAAAAAAATCCTTCTCTTCTCCATTAAACGTGGTTAGCAATTAATGCAAATTTTATGGGGTGGTTCCCATCACATAATTTTTTACCCCTTTTTCCTATCCATACCCAAAACCCCATCTCATCATCATCGTCTTCTTCTCTATGTACTTTTCATTTTGTCTTGATATTACCTTCACAAATCAGTTTCAAGACTCTTTTTACAACCTCTCCGCCACCCTACTCCGTGCGTAATAATATACTCCTTCAACTTTAATGAGCCCTTTTTTGCACAGATTCATCCCCTCTCTGGAATTAAACACAAAAAATTAAACAAATTTTTCTTAAGAAAAAAGTTTTGAAAGAAGGGGGATGGACGGGAAGCCTCGCCCAGTTGAGGAGTCTTTTTTGTAATTAACATCATCATACAATAAGACACCTGCCATGTGCATGTACCTCTGCCTGCACCTCACCATCAAAACGTCTCTGATTACTGTTCATCTTCATTTTCATGAAAAAGAATGGAGATGAAGTCACAATATTTCTTCTCCTAAAACAAAGCCGTCAAAAGGGAATGTGCACATGAAAAGACATGATATCGGATTTCAGCAAGAGAAGCGAAGTTAATAAAGGTGCGTGCCTATATTAGGCATATTTATATGAATATATGTTTTGAAGGTGTGGGCTGAGAAAGGCTGTAAATTGCCAACAATAATCCACACAAATAAAAAGTAAAAGAAAGTTTCTCTTTGAGACAAATGAGGATGGATATGGAATGAAATATCATAATTATCATTACAATCATCAGTCATCGGCTTTAGTACTTGCCATTATCATAAATGTTTCCCATTTTCTTCACAAAAAGTATTTAAATTTTTTTTGCCATTCTTGACTCGAAAAAGATTAGAATCTCCACAGTTTTGTCGTGTAAACTGTCATATTTCCCCTTGTAATTTATGAGCATGACTAATTGAGGGAAAAAATTAACTCTTTTACGATTAGATGATGGTGACGATGAGCAAGTCGGAATGTCAAGTGAATATAGTGCTTTTTAAGGTATTTTTACTACATGGATATTTATTGCAAGAACGAAGTGATAATGATGTAAATGAGACGGAAAACTCTCGTCGCAATAAGTGTGTAATCTTGTTTTTACAAGGACACGCTGTGAGGAAAATGGCTAATTGAAAATTGATCACGTGTAAAGTGAAATTACATGGATGCAAACGAGTCGCAGGAAAAAACTCATTTGAACATTCACTTTGTGAACTTAACACCATATCACACACACACATCCAACAATCTATTCAATTACTTTTTTTGCAATTGCAATTCTGAATGTTTATAATGCTCATATTTTACACTGACAATAAGTCTACCTCTAATTTGCATAAATTCGTAACAAGCAGAAAATTATATATGCCAGGTTTGGAATTGCTAAAAAAACTAAAAACAATTCCAAAAAATCACATCAACTCTATAGTTTTACCTTGTTCGCAGTTGTGTTTAAGTCGAGTTCGATGATGGTGGCAATAATATAATTTCCTCCCCATGATTTATTAGGCAGTCAACTGCCTTGACAGTAATTGTGCAGAAAATTAGACAGGAACTTGGGGGATGAAGCGAATTAAATGCTTGAGCATAAAACAAAACAATGAAATAAGAGATAAAATAGTCTAGTCAGTCAGCTTGTAGTAGTAAAGGGAGTTTTGATTAAGCGCAATTAAATATTTGCTCATTCATATTTGATTGTTATCGTCTGATTAGCTATTTAGAAACGAGTATTGGAAAAAAAGACCCTGACTGACAAAATGAATGACCACCTCACTCACTCTCAAGTCAAGAACAAGATCTCAAAAATAAAAATTATAAGTTTGGACAGCCTCCTCTACTTTACTTTGTAACAAGTATTTGTTCATCCTGTGCATATGTTGTATATGTGCACAGTGCATACAACTCAACCAAAGAGACAGAAAAATTGCTTGATTATTATTATTGTTTGGAAGAAAATTACACACTTGTCCATAGGCAAAAATTTTTGTTTCTTCTTTTATTTTCAGATGACCAACAAAAATAATAATATCAGAATCAAAGTAGTTCAGTTCAGCCAGAGGAGGATATGTGTGTATACAGACATTTATATAGCTTCACAAAAGTGTAATAAGTAGCTAAACATTTTTATTACAACAATTACCATTTCTCCCCTTACTTTTTTGCCACTTTGCGTTGCAAATTAGCCAGGAGCAATAAAGTAGGCAAGGTAGTGGATAATAATATGGCGTGCCAAAGTCCTCCCTTGAATTGTAAAGTATACGAAAAATCTTTTTGCAATATAGCAGTTTGGACAATAAAAAACTTCCCCTCCTCTCTCTCTCTCTCTGCTTCCCTCTCTGCGGTGAGATATATATTGCACCTTCGCGTTCTGGTTGACAGGTCGGCTGTCAATAAGTTGAGTTGCATCAATAATAATTGCTGTAATGATGATATGATAACTGCTTATGATGAACCAAAATGATAATGATACACTTATCGTTAAAAAACTACCGTGAGCAATATATAATATTTCTTGTAACAAAATATATTTTTCAAAGTTGATCTTGCTTGATGCAGGTGCGCTCCTCCTATCGGAGATTTAATAATGATAATCATCATGACTCTCGGAGAATGAGAGGAGAAAATGCTAAAATAATTAACCGTTATGACTTGTAGGGACTATGCTCATAAAAATAACTAGAAAAACAAGAAGACAGCAAAATATAATCATAAAGTATTATATGTGTACCGTTACACATTTCTTTACTTATCATCTCCCTTGCATACAAAATGAGCTCTGATAAAAAAAATGCCGCAAACTAGATACGCGCTGAGATTGGATAAATATGACGAGGTGATATCGTATATACGATGATGATGATGCTGCGAACAAGCAAACAGTGGCTTCGTTATCAAATGGGATTAATTGATTTTATTTGCATATAATGTACCTTGTGTGCGGAGGACCGCCTGAGTTATTTATTAAAAGTGTCAATCCGTCATGAGGAGAAGAAAAAAATACATCCCTCTCTCCGTAAAATATTACTTTACTATAACGCTCCTCTAGACTAGTGAGAGAGAGAGAGATGCTCATAATTGTAATAATTTTTCAACTGGTGAGTCCTTCTCTGAAAAAAGGCTCATTGTTATTCCGCGTATGGCTAATTGTTCATTGTGAAGAAGGACAGGAGAGTAGAGGGTGAGTGAGGGTATATGTTCTCTCCACCAGGAATAAAGAATCTCAGGTGTCATACAAGTTATTAAACATGTGAGAACTACCTCATAAAGTATGTTAGCTTGAGAGTTATTATTTGTTTTTTATATATATATTCTCCACATCCTTGTCGATCCTTCATCGAGCACATTGTTTAATGTTGTGCACAGAGAGCTTTCATTATCATTCATTTTCAACTTGTTTATGATTAGCATAGTTTTGCTAACTGCATACTTAAACAGCGTCCGTCACGTCACATGTCAATGTTTTAGAGGTTCTTTTTATTGCTTAACTTTGAAATGTGAACTCGACTAGCTTTAGAGAGCGATAACGTTATATTTATATATATTTTTTTGTGGGGACGCCGACCGACTGAGAGAGGAGAGTGACGGGTAATGATGGATGTTAGGACATAAGATGGGTGCACTGGTTGAATATCAAAAAAAAACTTTATTCGCGAGTGAGCATGAGTAGCCCCTTGTCGAGGAAACAGAGAAAACGACTTACGCGATTAAATAAGGAATGAAAACAATCAAGAAATTTGTGAGTGGTGTAATAAACAAGAGGTTCTGACATGTGTCATTTTCTTTCAGCTTTGAGTTAAGATGAAATGCGATCTGCGTGTGTGCATGTATGTAACCAGTAGTGTGTTGTATTTGTATACATACACATTTTGTGTGGATTTTTTTCTTCTTCATATTTTTCTACTCGTGTAAGTTATGCATTTCATGTGTCAGCAGTGAAATAAGCGAGTAAACAGTGGAAGTCAGAAAAGGCAAATTAACAAGTGGTTATGGCCACTCATCCCGTCGTCGTCGTCATTGTTCTCCCAAACTCCTCTCGCGAAAAAATATATAACCACAAAAAAAACTCACAAGCTTATGATAAGCTGATTCATAAAAAGGCTACGATTTTATAAGGCAAAAGTTAAAGACGCGTCGTCATTCATGCACCCCAAAAGTTGTTTGCAGAGAGTTTCATTATTATTTGCATGAGGAGTTCACACTATTTCTCCCTTTTTTGATAGAGGAAATACTTATGGAAGAGCTCTACTGACAGATTTTGATATGCTCAGAGTACAACGATGCGAGCACAAACGTACATAAAAGTAATATTTATTCTTTTTCTTTTCTCAAGTAACCATCAACTCGTAAAGTTGATTATCGAGCGCATGTATGAATTAATGGTAAAAAGTTGATAAGTACGCCTGCTTGCTCATCATTTATTACCTGTTGGCACCTCACTTCAAATAAAGTACAATAATTTTCCCCCACTTCTCCTCATAACAAGCCTTCTTCTTCTTCTTCGTCTACATTTTTTTCCCCGCAGATTATTTTAGCATATGAAAAGGTTACTAGCGAGTTATTAGCATAGTATTAGCAGCAGGCTGGGATATCTCTCGTCTTCTCCGAAAAGGAAAACAAGTGAGTTGAAAATTATGGGATCCGATTGAGGTTCGCTGTAATAAATTAAGGTGTGGATCTCGACATATCTCCTTTTTGTTCAGATTAATGACAAGACGAAAACGCTATCTTACTCAATTATATTTATTATTATGCACGAATGCAGAAAAAAGTTGTTACTTTACCTGCTACCTTTTCTCATTCTGGGCTGAGGAGAGAAAAACTACACAACACTGCGCACCTTTTGCCGTTGCGATCATCATGCCAAAGTCAAGACATGTAATTCTGCCTCATATCATTAAAAAAACGCCGCCACACCTTGATGCAACTCTTAACTTACTACTGTATTTTCCCATCTCATCATCACGAAACGACGACAATTCATGCGATAAAAAGTGATGGCGGCGTGTGATGTGATGATGACGATGATCGCTACGAGTATATGGTGACGGGACACGATCATAGCAAACTTCTTGAAGCAAACGTGTCTTATTAAGAGAGGATCAAATCTACTCTCAAAAAATTATTCGTTAAAGCGTTTCTCTCAAAATGTTTATTGTCAGAGGAGAGCGATGAAATGGGCATACATGTCACATAAATTCGTTGATACCCAGATGACGCGGACACATATTGAAATGGGAAAAAGTATATATGTGGCATGATGATACAATGTGTAGGATGGTGAAAATGGAGTTTTGGCTTCTGTGAATTTTGAAAAAGATATGTGTGCATAATGCACTCCTCCGATAAGAAATAAAGTGAGCCAGCACTTTTATTGACTCGCAATAAAAAAGCATCAGAGAGAGAGAGGAGAGAAGGGCAATAAAGTAAATTAAAACATGGTACAATTCGCCACACCAATTATGTACACGAAACAATAAATAAATATCCCTGTCGATAATTGTCCACCTTTCCAAAAATGGAGTGAAGGTTGTAAAGTAGCTGAAAAGAGGCTGATTGACTCCGAATGGAGAAAATGAATGGGGAGAAGATGGACAGTTGAGATTTGAGAGGACATTAAGTAATTGATACAAGATTGGGAATCACCACGCGGCCACTGATATATTGCGAACGAGATTATGTGTCCATTTAGAATCCGCTACTGGTAAAGCGGTTGACGTGTCCATTTGACAGCACTACGAGAGCGAGTTATTTTTTTGTGATTGGAAATAATAGCGTATTTGAAAGAGAGTGCGGAGATAAATATTCCTTTTACGTTTGGTTAGAGAGCTACAAATATATATGTGTGTAATTTAATATGACAGCCTTTTACATATCACGTTTATACTGAAAAGGTGCTCGACGATTGTTGAAAAGCCTTTTTTGAGCGAGAGAGAGAGATGGTTGTCAGCGAGGCAGCAGCATCAGTTCAATCAGAAGATTCCATATTTGGACCGGGTGCAGTCAATCAAAATGATAAAATTGAGAGGAACGAGAATAAATTGCAGTTAATAAAGGAGGATAAATGCAATTTGGAATGTGTAATTTTTTTGTTAAGTAGTTTCTCTTGAAGATTAATATGTTCCGTACCTGATCACAGAAATGAGATCAATTTTTTTTTGAAGTTGTGAGATTTAGCAGTAGTATCGTCGTCGTCTGCATCCTCCTCCGTATCCATATCCATATGGCCGGTGATGATATCCGCCGCCGTAACCCCGACGGTAGTGATGTCTACTTGAGAAAACGTTGAACAAAGAAAACACGGCGAGTATCCCGAGAAGTCCTTTTACCATCCCCATTTTGAAGATATTTTCAAGAAAACGATTCCAACGGGATTTTTAAAAAGTCAAATATATGTTTCAAGTTTCACTACGACTGTGACTGCTCGAAGCAAGTTTCACAACGAATTGTTTGCAAATTCCCAAGTGTCGCGGATATATATATGCTAGGACTAACGAAGGTCAAACTTGGACAAAACCGCAATGATGCATTTTATGATTCACCAGTAAATGCACGTAGACAACAAATAGTTTAACCAATAATGGCCTGATGACTGTGGAAAACTTCATGGGCTTTCCTATATATTTTTATGTAAACGCCTACATCCATACGACGGGAATAGAGTGAATGTAAAATTATGTGAGTAATGTTTACTACGAAATATGGATTCTGGATTCTGGAGCGATGAGTGTGGTGTGACGTCGTGATGTGTGAGTCAATGCTTTAAGGAAAAGTTCGAAGCAGCCAAGTTGGACCTGCTAATCTCCAGCTCGTAATTACTAATTGCAGACATTCGAAACTGCATTAAAACTACGAGGTATGTAGATACAGTTCCCAAAATCTACATAAATAATATAAAACAAAATGACCATATGAACTCTGAAATTGGGAATAAATCGAATGATTCAATTATTAAAAGCTTGCCGCTGGGATAGACGGTCTTCCGATGTTGAAGAATCCACATCCACTAACGCAAAATGGTTTTTGTTTGACATTCCTATCATACAAGATTATCAGCATGCGATTGTCCGCTTTAAAGAATGGCGATTCGGATCTGGTCGTGGTCCCTCGCAAAACGACAAATTCCTTCTGTCCCTGAATGAAGCTTTGTTCTTTATTGCATTTGCAGCAGTCGCTGTTGCTGTTGATCATGATGAGTAGCAATAATCTTTCCAGTTCGTCAGCCTAAAAATAAAAATCAAATGGAAATTTTGTTGTCCAATGCTTCCAAATAAATCATGTTGTTTAACCCGCACCTTAGACTCAAAGCTGTAAACGCTGTTTGTAAAGCAGACGATCCTAAAGAAGAGAGTGGCACATTCAAAGACAAACGTTAGAGAGATGACGCTCGTGAAGCCAACGTCCAGCCCTGATGTGATGGCGAAGAAACAGTGGAATATCAGCTGAACCATGTAAAGGGAAAAGGACACGGTTGATATCACGCAAACAATCTGCTTCAAGTGTGCCCACATTTCCAAAATATCTTCAGACAAAGTGGTTACATCCACCACGGAATATTTCTCAAGCTTCATTCCATATTCTGCTCGGAGGGCGTACGGAAATGGGCGCAAAAATTCAGGACATGAAGCTTGCGCTTGGAATTTTCTCTCTTTAACAATGTGCGCCAGCATTTGAGTAATTCGTAGCTTCCAAAGTTCCAACGCATTCTCCATCCCTTTGAGGATGAGGATCATGAAGATGCAAAATCCATCCAACGTTACAATATCAGAAAATATTGCGGAAAGGTATGACTGAATCGGGGCCAACCAACCTGGCCACCTGTCATACGGCGGCCTGGGTGGGGCACCCTCATCTGGTAGTTGTTGCTGGGCCACGAAGTTCACGGAAAGACGCTGGAGAAATGTCACCGCCGCAATTAAGCAGTAGAAAATTTCATTGGGGGAGAGGCTTCCGAGTAAGTCCCCACATGTCAAATGTTTTCCAACCAGAATTCTGTACTTTTTCTGAGCCTTGAAGAAGCTGTGTATTCCCAAAATGTCTGGCTTGTGCTCTCCGCACCAAATTAAGAGTCGAATTATTAGAATAACGACTTCCAGTAGGATGGTCTTTATTTCCAGGGATGCTCTGACTATGGTGCCCACAGGACTCCCTTCGAATTGACTTTTCAAGCCGTGGTGCAGTTGGTACGTGTTCAAGCATACTGTAAAGGCGGTGAACAAAACCAGTAACAGCTTCCAGAGCGAGTAGAACTTCAAATTTGACTGGACAAGTTGACTGGGACAAAGTCCAGTGAAAATATGGTAAAATTTCAGAAACTGGAGCATGCCCATGTTGTAGCTTTCAGCAAGTTAATAAAGTTAAATGTGCCAATCAAACCTTCAGAATGCTTGTGTATGCTTCGAGAGACAGTGTGCGCATTTATAGTCACTTTTTAACGCACTTGACCCCAACTCATTTCAAGTAGTTCCAAAGTCACGAGAACACATAACTTTTGTGGGTGTGGCGTAGGCGCAAAGAAAGCTTTTAGGATATGAAAGCACTTTCGTAATAACAAAATAGCAATTTGATTGTAGATTAACATTTTGTGATAAGTCATGCTTTATCGTTTACTTAAAGTTAACTTGAACCGTCCTCTTTTCAAAATTGTATAACGACAATTGATCTCTGAAAATACATTTAACCGAGGTACTTTTACCATTGTAACTCAAGGCAGTAGTAGCTTTTATAATTGTTGGTTTTACACAATTCTGATGGTAGATTTATATCTATGAGATATCCAGACATAAATGATGTCATCACTCCCACACCTTCAAGTTGACGGCCTTTTCAGAGTTGTCATTTGGAATTGGGCAAAGAACACAATGTACATGGAAATCGCTCCAAAAATCTGTCACAAGTCAAAGCCACTTATTAGAATAAAATAAACCCCGTGGGTAACCTAAGTTGAACAGGTAGGCGGGTCAATGTCCACATAACTATGATAACACGTACCTTCGTAACGGTTGACTTTTTAACGGCAAAACAGTGTAGTCCGGTAACATAAAAAGGATGAGGTTTGGAGACCAGCTTAAGCATAAAAATCCAGTCACCGTCCTCATGACGGTTGAGCTGTTCTCTGGGATCTTTATCAAGAAGACGAATACTTACCTGGTTCGATGCTACAAGAATCTTTTGTATAAGATTCCTTGTCTAGGCATTTAATATAAAAATAAATGTTTCTAAATCTTTGCATAAAACTATCACACATGCTTAGGAAAACTCATATACACAACTACCGTCTTTCCAACCCAATGAATCCCGTTCGTCAAGCAGACGAATTTGATTCCAGTGCAGACAATGCTGACCAAACATTGCAATGCCAACTTGTTTGTGATTCCGTTAGTTGCTATTGCAGACGTGCACAAGAAGCTCGTGACGGTAACATTGACAGACCAAACTGTGCAACAAGTGAAAGCGAGCAGCTCCAGCAAGGGCTTCCCACTCGCCCAAACGCTGGCACAACTTCTGTACGCTTCAAGACTCTGCATTCTATGCCCCCTCAGCTTCATTTCGCTATCCACATGTTTCCCAATTTCGCGCAGTACTTCTTCAAAATA
Source organism: Heteromurus nitidus (assembly GCA_034687055.1). Lineage (NCBI taxonomy): Eukaryota > Metazoa > Arthropoda > Collembola > Entomobryomorpha > Entomobryidae > Heteromurus > Heteromurus nitidus. The sequence continues at coordinate 16,241 of JAQFZW010001351.1, forward strand.
TTTGAAAACGACCAGAGTCACGAGGCCCAAACTATCAATCGCAATCGTGTGGAGAAACAATGTTTTGGCGTAGCCAAAAAAGAAATTGAATACCGCAATTAGCCCCGTACTGGGCGCTTTCGTCGAAGTCTGTTTCGTGAGGATTGGACCTCGAAAGAATGTGATCACAATGACGGCCATGAAAACTAGCTCCCCTCGTGAGAGCCTCTTCTCGCAATTCCGGAAGAGGGGAAACTGTCTCCTAAAACTTCGAAGTTGGGTTGCAAATTGGTAAATCCTGTTTTTCGAGTCCTTTCTCAAATCTTCTTTCAGAATCCATACTCGAACGATGAGTATCCCACAAATAATTACTAACGAGGAAAAGTAGCGCATGTCGAGGAAAAACGTATCTGTAAAATCGTTGGGGATCGGGCTTTCTACAATGCCTAACACAGTTTTGTAAATCTGAACGCAATTTAGGAAAAGGAGAAAATATTTCCAGGTACGATTGAAAACCGTTAGAATAAGGGAATTTTTAGTTTTCATGAGAAAGTCGGGGTAGTAGCCTATGCAAATTGTGTATAACTTTACGAACGTTAACTTATTCATTTTGAACACGCTCGTAATTGTCACAAGCAGGTCTGCTCATGCTATCAAGTTGTTGTAAAATGTAAATGTATGTCACTGTATGACCTTCTGGGTTCCATAGGTTCTAGGATTCAGTCACTAAAATACATTAATTGAAAGCACTTTAGGCATGTGTTTGGTTATCTGATTATTCAGATTATAGATACATCATAAGTGAAATGCATTAGCAAAATAAAATCTGATTGCGTTTTCCTTTCAGATGTTTTACAAAAATGATTCATAAATTATAATTCGTAGATTCCAGTCTAAATTACGCGTTTTATACTCCAATGGTCAAAATAAATTATATTTGCTGTCAGTCAACACATCGATTTTAAGATATTCGTCGAGTCACTTCTAATATTGTCTTTATAATGAATAAATTTCATCTCGTCGGTGTTTACATGGTCATCGTGGGTCTCTGCCCAAGTCACGTTCTCCTCAGATATAGCCGTTTCCTCAAAAGACTTGTCCTTCTGTGGAACATTACCGTTTTGCTATTCAGCTTGTTCTACCTTCTGCTGAACATTTATCGGATGCAGCACCGATTGGTGCACGGTACACAGTTTCCAGGTGGTGATTTGGTGAACGCTTCCCTCGAAATTGCAAGCATAAGCACAATGACGACATTGATCGCTGTCCGTCTTTGGCTGATACTTTGTGACCAGTTTCGCCATCGACAGTTTGCACAGCACGTCGACTTGGAGAGGATTCTTGACAACTTTCACCAGCTCGGTGGAAAGTACAAGGGGATAGGTCACGAACGACTCAACTTGTCCTTGAAAGAAATCCTAATGTTTGCCGTCATCGTTCTGTCCACTTTCAGGCATTTCGTTACGGTCTACTTCCAACACGGGCTTTACTGGAGGATTCGTTACCGTCCGGTTCCATACATCTGGTCTCTAAGTACAGAATTTATTTTCAAATATTTGAAAGCACTGTTGCTGGATGTGACCCCACTCGACTCGGTAGCATTGTTGTGCATCTTCCTTCTCAAGAAGATGGAGAAGTGTATTTCCTACCTAAATGACAAGGTTGACCTTCATTTGATGGAGTTGACGAAGCCATTCAAGCTGGAGTTGCTGGAGAAGGACAATGTCAAATCAAAGAATGCTTTTGAGCAACTTGTCCTCTACGAGTATCGAAGATCGACATTGCTGCAGGCGACGAAAATCGTTGAGTTACACGAGGACCTGGTCAATATCTGGAAAACATTGAGGAAAATGACTGAACGGGTTACAACCATTTGTTTCGGATTCTGGATGGTCAACTTATGTTTCAACGCGTTCTTCTCAATGACAGCGTCGTTTGATGTGGGCGCAACGCATTTGTTCACCTTTACATTTCATTTCATTGTGATTTCGACCGTGGTCAAGTTGAATTGCACGGCGAAAGCGGTGGATTGCATGGAGAATGAGGTGAGCGAGGGAAACCAAATAAATATTTTACATAATTAAGTGCGATAATGATATTTCCTTGATAATTCAAAGTCTAAAAGGTTGAACTCACTCCTTCTTCGCGTGATAACCCACTTAAGTCGTCCTGGAGGTGGTGTCGGACATGACTTGCTATCTGAACACGATCATCAGCGGGCAAGCAAAGGTCAAGCTGCACTCAAGTTGGGGTCAGATGATATCACCATTTTCTCCCTTTTGTATGACATTAGCAGTCGACAACAGCCACTGACTTTGAATGCAGGAACTAGCTTTACTGTCAATCTTTCAACGGTTCTTTCCGTAATTACCCCCTTCAATTTTGCTGGTTCATATGCTTATGATAAATGATGATGATGATGATAAAAAATATTATATATCCTTTTCAGGTTTTAGGAACCGTTAGCACGTACTTTGTGGTTTTGCTGCAGTTCTGGCTTAATAGATTCAGACACAATTTGTAGATCGTACCAATCAACAATAGCACATTAAAACCTTTTAAAATCCATTAAAGCTACTTTGTATTTAAGGAGGAAGGAAAGTTGTCGAGGTAGAACATACACTTTTAATTCATGCATTTTAGGCAGGTAGGCAAGCAAGTTCTTGTAAGTCCATCCATATCCCAGTTTCGTGCACTGAATTCTCTATATCTTTTGATTCCGCTTAGGTCAACATCATACACTAGAATCGAGTTCTAGCGTTTTAAATTTGACTTTATCGTTAATTCTTAATTCACTTAATAACAGCTTTTAATACGGAAATAATGATTGTATAAAAACTCATTCACAAAGTAAAAAATGTGTTATCCGGCCTTTGCTACCAGGACTTGTATTAAAATATTTATTATTTGTCAACCCTATAAAATATTTATCCTGAGAAAGAAACGATATCTTATCAGTCGAATTAATCAATCGATAAACCCATCCAACTATGGAAAATTTTAATAAGCGCGTTATACTGGAAGGACTTTGAAAAATAATGGACTTTTGCGTGTGTGGTCACTTTTTTCACTTTGTCAGTATCCAAACTGACAATTACCGGCGGACTTGGATGCCGTTGTAAATAAGTAAAACTAACTTAAATATTTTGAAAGACCATAGGTGTAGAGCTTCAAGTTCATTCCAGGTTTTTGAAAATGAAAAAAATCAAATTCTTACATCTTTACGCCTGCTTCATGGGTCTCGCATCAAACACCGTTGTGGGAAACTCCTTCCACGCCAAATTCCTCTACAATCTGTGGAAAGTTGTTCTCATTTTAATCAACTTCTACGTAATCTACGTCTATTTAGCCTACCTGTGGCTCCAAGTCATCACTCACTTCAACAACCAGTATACAGTTAACGCATTTGTCCAAATTGTTTTCCTCGTTGCTCCCCTAACCACCTACATCCCTGTGGGATGTCTCCGTATTTTGTCATTCGCAGAAAATCTCAGAGTAAACTCCAACAGTTTCCCACAACAGTTAAACAGAATCATAAAAAGTGTCAAGGATTTCCACAAAAAATATCCAGAATTGTCACCCTCCAACGTATGGTCATTTTCAAAAAATGAAGTGATCTACGCCGTCGGAATGACCGTAGCACTTTGCAAAAATCTCATCCGAACATACGCAATCGAGTATTCAATCTCCGTGAGTGGCGTCTACAGGCCTTGGTATAAACCAGCAATAAATGTTGTCAAGTCCTTTACAGTTGAGTTGGCAGCGTTGGACACACTCTCTCTATTCATCCTCTTCATGTTTCGTTGGGTGGAGCTTTGCATCTGCTTCCTAAATACGAAAATTGCACTAATTTTGGAGAAATGTGAACAGGAAACATTGAATACTTCAAAAAATGGGAAATTGAATGGAAGCCAGTTTTCAGAGGAAAGAGTATTCACGCCGAAACTTCTTCTCAAATTGTATGAGGATCTTGTTCGAGTTTATAAGACAGTGGATAGTCTCTCAGGACGAATGATTGCTTTCCTCTTCGCAGTTTGGATGGTCAACCTCAACCTTGGAGCATTTTTTGCAGTTACAACAGGCTCGGAGAAGGTTCGATCTCTTCGAAAAGTTTCGAAATTGATTAGTCTCACTTCTCAGATGGACGTGATCTGTCTTTTGCTGAGATTTGTTTGTATTGACAACGCGGTTCATGTACTTGACCAGGAGGTAAGTTTATTTTGTTAGCCTTTAACTTTGAAATATTAAACAAAATTAGAAAATGCATTTCTTCAAAATAAATCAAGGCGAAACGAATGAATAAACTGCTGCTGCTTGTCCTCGCAAAATGTCAACCAACACCTCTTCGTGGAAGGTCAAGTGGGTGTATTGCTCTGGATGATAAGCAGTGTAGAATTGCAAAAGAACCTTTGGGCGAAGAAGACACGAGATTGTTATTGTACCTTTTGGAAAGAAATACGAATTTGCGAGCTTTTACCGTGACAGCTTGGAGCTTCTTTCATGTGAACAGAGCTACTGTTCTTAAGGTACGCCAATTATTGTTAGACTCGATGAACTATATCTATTTATGTGCAATATTCTAATCTATCTTTTTTATGTGTTCTGGCGGTTCATGAATGATTCTTAGATTCTGAACACTGTCTCCACATATCTTGTAGTACTGCTTCAATTTCGATTGTCATTCACATCAAGTCGGGAATCGACTGAGTCCAATTCCACGTCCACATAAAAGCACATTCATAGTTGCATTGAACACCTGTAATGTGTGCATTCGTTGTGAAGGTGAATCCTCTAATGTTCCATTTATACTGTGAATGACATCAATAAAAAAAGTAGATCGTGCAAAGGGACTTTCACCAAGTCCATGGCCATTACTCTAATGATTTTCACTCATTTCCCAATTCTGGCTTCAATAATGGCAACTCCAACTTGACACTGCTCCGCCGTTTGTTGTTCATAATCCAGTCGAAATTAACGAAATTAACACTTCGACATACTCCACGGTATTTTCTCAACTCATGCAAGTCTCAAGGGTGCAAGGGGCATAGAATTCAAAACCTTGATTTGTTGGAATCATTCAAGTCTAGCTCAAAAGGCATCAGATATGGAATCAGATAGTAATCACTCGCTGCATTTAATGCTCCCTAAAGTAGCTGATAAAGTGGACCACAATGAATTTCTCAAGCAGATGCATTCAGAACACCTTTCTCAGTCTTCCTTCAAGAAGAGACGAACGTTCGGTAACAGCTTATGTAGTGCATTTGCACATAGATATTACGAAACTATATTGCTTATCCTTTTACCAAGTGTATTTACATTTGGGGACATGAAAGGTCAGCGCTTGAAGGAGTCTCAAAATACCCGACAAACTCATCCCGATAAAGTTCCCGTGATCATTGAACGCTACATCAGGGAAAAGTTCCTTCCCACCGTTGACAAATCCAAGTTCCTTATTCCGACATTTTTGGAAGTTGGGGATTTGGTAAAAATCTTAAGGTTCTGACAGTTGAGAGAATATATTGCTTTTTACTTTGAAAGGAAACCTTGTGCAAGCCAGATACGCTATATAAATCTGTTCTGTGCAACAGGCGTCGCCTTCAGTTGAGCCGTTCCCAAACACTGTTCCTTCTGGTGAATGCACGTAACATTCCCGGTAACACGACGACAATGTCGGAGCTTTACGAAAAGGAAGCTGACGAGGACGGCTTTCTCTATGTTGCTTTCACCTCTCAAGAAGTTTTCGGCTAATGATTAAATGCTGCAATTCATTGTATTGAAGCTGTACAAATATATATCCTTCAATATGCATCGTCATTTCAATTAGGGTAAAATTGACTTAACAAACCCCACTTACAATTAGTTGCCTCGTTTCATAAGTAAATTGATACAAAATGTTACGGATGTTAATAAAGTTAAAGATGCTTTTGGCAGCCAGAACTACCCTAGACAGACTTATCAGCACCAATCGGCACCACAAGTACACCGCAAACCTTTAGCCGCCCCATCCAATCGCTCACTTCCATTTCCATCCTCCGTCTACACAGTATGCCTAAGATTTGCATTATTGGTCCGTATGACAACTTGTTGGTACAGAAATTTATCGTACCGAGTCACCGGTTTACCAAGTAATTTTTTTCAAATTAGGAAATTATTGAAAGTTACTTCCGCTTTCTGAAAGCAGTTTCTGAAGACAAGGTAGGACGTAGGAAGAATTTCATGACCAGGATTGGTTTTTGACACTCGATTGACTTGATATAAAAGTAGTACATTGCCGGATATGATTTAGACACCCAATTTTCTGCAAAAAATACTCCCGATAAAACTGCGTAAACTAGAAGAATTTCTAGCATGGGGTCATGGCTTCCATACGAAAAACAAGGCAATTTTCTCGACTGGTTTGTCGGATTCATGATGTTTCTATTCATATGCTACCTTTTCGTGGGAATTGCTGTCGCCTCAGACATTTTTATGAATGCAATTGAAAAGATATGTGGATCGACGAAACTTGTAAGTACATGTAATTAAGATGCACACTCAAATTATATCTTTTAATTAAACTATTAAATATTCATGCAATCAAAATGACTTTCCATTGTGAAAGGTGAAACGGAAACGGGAGGAAGACGGGGTAATCATTGTTGACACGAAGGAAGTTCAAGTTTGGAATGACACCGTGGCCAACCTCACTCTCATGGCTTTAGGATCTTCGGCACCTGAAATCCTCCTTTCCGCAATTGAAATCTCTGAAGGTCTTGGTCTCCAGCATCCGGGAGACCTTGGACCAGGTAACTAAAAATTCCTTCTGATATGATCTTATTCGAAAGAGTGTTCTCTGTGACGAATAAACATTATAATTATTTAATTATTTGTTTTCACAGGGACGATAGTTGGCTCCGCAGCATACAACTTGTTAATGATAAGCGCAGTGTGCATAATGAGCAAGGAGGATGGAACCACAAGCCGCATAAAGATTTACCAAGTGTTCGTTGTCACCAGCGTGGTCAGCCTCTTCGCCTACATTTGGATGGTAGTTGTTCTCCAGTGGGTTTCCCCTGACGAAGTTACCCTTTGGGAAGCTCTTGTCACACTCGCCATGTGCCCAATGCTCGTCCTAATGGCGTACTGGGCGGACCAAGAATTTTGCCTAAATGGTCAGCGGAGAAAGTCTTCGATTGCTTCTGGCACTGTGGAAGCGAACGGCAGCACGACGCAAGAAGATGGAGGACGGAACTTTTTCTTTGGGGACGACTCGGACAGATTATATGATGAGGAAGGAAATGTAGATCACGAAGCCCTGCACAACTTGTACAATAAACTGACGGAAGTGGCAGACCTCACTCCGGAAGAGATTGCGAGTATTCTCGCAACAAAGTACATATTATTCTGGAAACGCACTATTTTGATCATTTATCCAAAAGGGTAATTTGTGATGAAAGAGGACATTTATTTTGATAGACTAATTCAAGGTAAGCAACACAGTCGAATGTGGTACAGGATGCAGGCATCACGCGGCATAATGGGCGGCGCCAAGCTGCTCCCCGTCCTCAACGAAAAGCTGCAGGAAGTTGTTCACGTCATCAATGAATCAACCGAGAAGCAATTAGTTCGTGGCTCGATTCTCCAGCAATCAATCACATCCCCGGACACGTACAAGAAGAAAGCTGTGATTGAATTCCAGGCTGCAACTTTGGCAGTCTCCGAATCAGTTGGAGAGTTCAAGGTGATAGTCAACCGATCGGGGAAAGAGGACGTTGGTTGCAAGGTCCACATTGAGTCTTCCGATGGCACCGCCAAGAAAGGGAAGGAGTATGTAGCTGTGTCTGAGAACATTATGATAGATCCATACATGATGGAGCAGACGTTCACAGTGAAAATTATCGACAATGTTCAGTGGAATCCTGACAGCAACTTCTTCTTGAAGCTGTCCATCCCTTCGGACTCTGCTGACAGGGCTGTCGCAGGACAGATGTACGTGATGGAGATTATCATCGAGGATGACGACAAGCCTGGAAAGCTCTCCTTTTCCAAACGGGGCTACGTCATCAAAGCTGCGTCAAAGAAGGGCAACGTCGAAGTGGAGAGGGTTGATGGGACTGATGGCGTTATCTCTGTCACTTGGACAGTCGTGCCTGGACCGAAATGTACACTCGCGACTGCAGACATGACGGGAGTCGTGGAATTTCAGCATGGCGAAATGAAAAAGTTCATTGAAATCCCGCTGAAGAAAGCGGAAGGGAAGGTGGTCGGCCAAGATGAGACTTTTGATGTGGAACTGAGCAATGCTCAGGGTGGAGCCAAGTTGGGCAGAATTCCGAAAACAACTTGTGCCGTTTCAACTGACGACAGTAATATTCTGAGAGAGCGGACCCACTTATTATGTTTCTCTTTTTGCGAAAAAACATCTTTAAAACTTAATGGTTCATTCCTTGTTTCCAGAATTCAAGCTCGAAGTAAAAAATGTGATGAACATGGCTCTGGAAATGAATGAAGAGGCGGAAAAGGATATTTCATACAAGGACCAAATCGTTCAAGCATTCTACGTAAATGGTGGCGACGTCAAGAATGCCACAAATACTGACTGGGTTCTCCACATTGTCACTTTCCCATTCAAGTTCAGTTTCTCGTTGATCCCTCCTCCGCACGTGGGTGGTGGGTGGTTATGCTTCTTCTGCGCCCTGGGTTGTGTAGGCTTCTTGACGAAAGTCGTGGGAGATTCTGCTGGAACTTTTGGATATATTATTGGAATAGACCCGACAATCACAGGTTAGCCAATTTATAGTTTGAAATAAGTAGGCAGCTGAAATTAAATCAAACTTGAATTTGTATCCTTAAAACCGGTTTGTGTATTTTTAAGCCATCACATTCGTCGCACTTGGAACTAGTTTGCCAGACACTTTTGCCAGCAGGATTGCCGCAATAAATGATAAGACTGCGGACAACGCGATTGGGAATGTGACAGGGAGCAACTCTGTCAACGTCTTTCTGGGCTTGGGTGTGCCATGGACGATTGGAACTATTTATTACTCGTTTCATGTATTTAATCCAAGTATTGTTTTCTTTGGAAAGGTGGGCTCAAGTGATGATTTTTACTGTGCCACTTTTAATGTTACTCTTCGTCATTCAATTAGAAAAACGCGGAAGGCCAACATGAGCCATTTTGCGTTCCCGCCGGCTCCTTAACTTTCAACGTCCTCGTCTTCTCCGTCTGCGCCTTCATCTCTTTGGCCATTCTGACTTACAGAAGATATGCTGCCAGTTGCGGACGATCTGAGTTGGGAGGACCAAGGAGGTCAAAGAGGATATCAGCTGTTGTCATGATCGTTTTGTGGTTCGTCTACATTGGACTGTCGTCAATGCAGGTGATAATGGCAGGGCGAGGGAACGACATCTCCGAACCTTTGACAGGAACTGGACCACCTACCGCCTGTAAATTACTTGTCCAACAATATTTAAGTTGCAATGGAAAGCTCTCCTGTACAACTCCACCCACCACCACTCTGTCACCCTGAGAAGGAAAATTGGTTGCAAAAAGTTATCATTTTTGGTTATCGCATTTGTGTCCACGCGTTTTTTCCATGAAAAAATCTCTTTTCACAATAATTGCAAACACAATTCGCACAATTAAAACGAAAAGGAAAAGTCGTGAGGAATGAGTTTCGACAAATATTTCATTTTTAATAATAATTACTCCAATCTTATCAACTCTACTCTTGCCATAACCGAACCTCTGCGTAAACATCATATTTCCGTTATAAACTTGTGTGCAGAAGAATATCGTTATACGAACATTTTGTAACATAATATTCGTTCTCTCTCTCTCTCATCAATAATATTCATATTCCACACAATTTTTTTTGATTGATGAGCAGTCAACTGGGTGCTGACAGAAGATCAGTCATTTCTGTTTGGAAACAGAGAAGAGAGAGATGCATCATGTGTGCTCTCATCTACCCGGATGACATTACACAAGGACATTGTTGTTTCTCCCATCTTCAATATATTTTTTATACTTGCGTCGGCCACTTCTCTCTGCTCCACACCGAAAAAGCGGTATAAAGGGAAATGAATGATGCACCACCAGGTCATGTCATTCATCACTGTCAAGAGAGAGAGAGAGAGTGTATACACTCGCTCGCCTCCTCTCCAAGAACTCTCTCAAGTCTAAAGTGGCAATGCAGTGGTTGCTAATGTTTGAATAGTCTATTCCAAATTGCCTTGTATACATAATATCCATTATCCATCATCATTGGCGCGACTGAAAACAATTTCCAATTCCCAGCGACACGACACTCCAATTCGAAAATTCCTCATGAAAAAAATGGAACTTGGCCCGACGATTTGTAATCTTCTGTGGCAATATAGATGGCCTTCTGGTCTAGTTCCTTCCGAGCATTTCTGGAATTTTAATGTGCTTCCGTGTGGATGTGGATAATGGATATATACATTTAAGATATGGTGGCATACTGTCAACTGTGTCGTACTCTATATGTAAGAAGCAGGAAGGAAGTAAGTACATGCATAAATATATATATATACTCTCTCAATATACAAGAGCTTCTTCTTCTTCTCTGTTCCCAATAAAAATCCTTTTTTCCTTTTCCCTTCTTCGCCCCGCAAACTCTGCGTCGTTTTGTGTGTAGAGGGCCGTGAGTGAGTGAGAGTTGTGAGTGTAGCTGACAGTAATTCTATTTAGTGATATGGGGATATATTCGTGTTGACGGCACCCTGAGTAGTTAGACTAATTAGAGGGCGAAGTGGAAAAAGGAGAGCCGGCTGAAATGAGATCTGACAGGGAAGCGAACTCACGTCTCCTTCTTCTCCTCTTCCATGTCTCAACACTCAACTCAAGTGGAACGGAAAACTCTTTTACAAATGCATGCTCCGATGAGTGTTATCGGGAGCGACAGGCCAAAGCCAAAAGTAAGTAAGCAACTAGATCAGTGATAGGAAGCGAAAAGCTTGTCTTGTGATAGAGAGAGCGAGAGAGAGAAAAAAAACTTTCAATCCAATGCTTTTGCTTTTGCAGCTTATTATCCCTTCTCTGGTTTCCATTCCTTGTCTAATCTCATCTCTCTCTCTTCAGAGGTTGTGGATATGTGTCCTTGTCTTCGATGTAGTTTTCCAATCATGATGGTGCATGTGTGTCTTTACTTTGCACCGTCGTCCTCCACTTCCTTGCCACCGTCATCATCGTTTTCCGTCAGCTTTAATCACATCATTTGAAGATCATCAGCAGAAAAATATTAGAATCAACGTCACCAACAAAAAGAGAACCAAACACATGCAAGTCTTTGTGTTTGGCTCAGGGAGAAAGAGAGAGCACTCTCATCCACTTCGCTTCAGTGAAAAAGTGGAAAAAATAATCATGAAAATTGGATTCAGCCCATCACATCTCATTACACTTGGAGAATGTTTACATGTCCAGAAAAATAAAGTGACAGGATGAAAGGAGATATGAGAGACTCTCTGCTTGTCGAAAACAATCAGTCTTTGTGGTGGAGTGTGAACCGGAATATTTACCAAAGATAACAGACAGAGCTGTTCGCATGATGGGGAAGAAGGTGAACTTTTTTTCACGTTTTCAGAAATTCGATAGCTTTGTTTTGTGAAAGAAAACATTGAAGCAAATCGTTCCCCATATTTCTGGTTATCATGCTAAAGATGATTGTGAAGGCGTTCATCAATCGTTAAGTTTGATGAGTCACACAACTGTAAGGCTGATAAAGCTTACTTTGAAATATGCATTTGATGAATGCTAAATAAATGTAGTTCTCAGGATCGTGGATTTGGTAATTGTACATTAGACAAGTTGGTATTTATTCTACCTTTAACGAAGATGAACTTACATTACATCAACATGCAATCTGTCCATATATATAATACGCAAAATTCTTAGAATTATATCATTCGTCCTTTCAGTTATCCTTAAAGGATGCATGATATAATATCCAATATTTCAACACTTGAATTTGTGTTTGGACTCGCAGACTGCGGTTGCAATTGCGAATGATTTTCTGCATGCTTGAATTAATAACGAATTTCCGACATAAAATATGTTTAACAATCTTTTGTGCCACCGTGCACCGAATAAATATATATTTTCCCCACGCTATTCCACATGTATCATGTACCAATGTACATAGCCATTCGGTAGCTGCCATAATCCATGTATCATTTGTAAATTTTTCTCCACAATACTGCTGCCCGTTTCTGATCTTACTGGAAAATATGCATCCGCTTTTAAGAGCTTAAGTACCTGTTTCACCATCAAGGCATAACGCATAAGTCATATTTCACGAGGGAGTTGCAATAACGCCATCCCATCCCACCTTCTTCCACTTTCA
>JAQFZW010001352.1:0-28544 GCA_034687055.1 Heteromurus nitidus
CAAGATTGTGGTTGGATCGGATCTGATCGCTAGCGATCCAAGATTGTGGTTGGATCGGATCTGATCGCTAGCGATCCAAAATTGTGGTTGGATCGGATCTGATCTGATCGCTAACCGAGGTGAACAGGTGTGCTCATGACATGACTCTGACTGACAAACGAAATGGGAGATTTTGTATCATTAAAAAGTAAAAATGTGTATATCTGTCGGATAAAGAAAATTTTTCTGTCAAAGTGTCAAACCTTCGATTATCGTTAAATCGTATTTCATGGACACATTCACAGAGTAACCGAAAATAATATAACTCCTTTCAGGAGTACCACTGTTGTTATATTACGATCACGGAGAATTCTCGTGATTCTTGATTGATTGATTCGTATTTGACAAATACAAGTTGACAACACAAATCAACATCTCCTCGGGTCCAAATCAATGTTAAAAATTTGTTTTTGTCAGTTTTGTGGAAGGCAAATGACACGTATTCAATTGATTTTTTTTTCACGTATAAAATTGAATTCAACCAAGAAATTGTCACCAGTCGGGTCCATACCGCTGACCAGATTCTTTATACTTAACATAACACTTCTTCAATTAATTCCGGTGAAAGATGGCAGTTCCCATTTTAATCTTTGCTTTTGTCTGCCTTTTCCTCCAATCGACGACGGCAACCTTCACACTCCATCACGCCGAAAACAACTCGCTCGAACTGATCATCACTCACGCAGGGGCCCAGCGCGCTCGGGGGCTACTCGGTTTCTCCCTTCCCGAAATCGTTGGCCCTTGGAACTACTGCGAAGATGAGAACAATCCTCCCAACCTCTGCATGGAGTGGGGCGACTTTGCGCGAGTACGAGTCAAGGAGGACACTTGCTACCGTGTAGAATGGACAACAACCATGGCTCGCCGTCTCGAGGACTGCTACGATCTGGATCCGAACGTCCACTGGTACGGCGGCGGAGAAAACTACAACCAAGTTTGGCCCATCGAGCAAAACTCAAGAAATGAGTATCCCTACCTCGTCGAGAATCACGCCGCCGTCGCCGAAAACTACTGGCTTTTGTCCAGTGGAGCTGCTCTAGTTGTCGACGCGGACACTCCGCTCTACTTCAGCCTCAACGCAGACAACAGGCCGAATCGAGTCTGCTTCGTTGCGAGGGACGATGGGCCTTACACGAAAAGGGACGAGCTCACTTTGAAATACAGCTGGTGCGTTGGCGACAACGTGAAGGAAGCTCATCTTAGCGCCATTAACAATGTTTTAGGGAAGCCCACAGACATCCCAGACGAAAACATGTTGGTTAGGCCACTCTGGTCAACGTGGGCCGAGTACAAAGTCAATGTGAACCAGTCAATTGTCCTCGACATGGCGAGAAGAATTGTTTCCGAGGGATTTGGAAACTCGAGTCATGTTGAAATTGATGACCACTGGGAGACCTGTTACGGAGAGGAGGAATTCGATCCTCAAAAATTCCCAGATCCGAAGGCAATGACTGATGAGATTCACGGAATGAATATGAAGGTTACAGCCTGGGTACATCCTTTTATCAATTATGGCTGTCCTTCATTCAATGAGGCCATGGATCGAGGTTTCTTCCTCAAAGATACAAAGGACAAAATGGGGTTCGTCGGTTGGTGGAATAGTGGCAACGCGGGAGTTATCGATGTGACCAATCCGGAAGCTGCTGAGTGGTGGTCGGCAAGACTGAGGAATCTTCAAGCAGAGACGGGATTGGATTCCTTCAAATTCGACGCGGGAGAGACGAATTTTGTTCCTGCGGCGGGAGTTTTGGGTGGAGATTCGAAATACTGGCCTCAAATTTATCCGCATGCTTACGTTGAGATGTGTGTTGCTTTTGGGAAGCTGATTGAGACGAGGACGGCGCATTTGAATCAGAACCAGCCCTTCTTTGTGAGGATGATGGATAAGGATTCGAGGTGGGGGTATGACAATGGACTGAAGAGTATGGTGACGACTTTGCTTCAATTTAGCATCGCGGGATATCCTTTTGTTTTGCCGGATATGATTGGAGGAAATGCGTACAATGGGGAGTTGCCTGATAAAGAGTTGTTTGTGAGGTGGATGCAAGTAAACATCTTCATGCCATCGGTCCAGTTTTCAATTCTTCCTTGGAATTATGATGCTGAGGTGGGTACATAGTTAATAGTTTAGTAAAGAATAATATTTTGGTTATGGAAGGCATTTGGAAGAGTTTGAAAAATAATATTTTTTTGCTGTTTTTCCAGACGCTGCAAATTTGCAGGGATGTTTTAGCCACAAGGGAATTGTATCGAGAGGATATTCTGCAGGCGGCGAGACAAGCTGTAGACGATGGAAGTCCGATGACGAGACCGATGTTCTGGGTGGATCCTACCGATGCAGAAACCTTTACAATTGATAACGGTGAACATTTCGTGATATTAATTTAAAAGTGTTCAATTTAAAAAGATTTGTAAAGAAATGTTTTTAAATATTCTTATAGCATACATGCTCGGAGAGAGGATTTTAGTTGCTCCGGTGATGGAACAGGGAGCTGTGGCAAGAGACATTTATCTTCCAATGGGAACCTGGATGAGTGGAAATGACTTTGGAGAAGTTCATACCGGCCCAATTTGGTTGAGGGACTATCCAGCACCTTTGAACACGGTGCCTTTCTTCGTTAAACAGGACTAAACTAATTGATAATTTAATGTGATGTTTGTTGTGATAAAGATACTCGTCTTTACTTGCAAGTTCTAAGCATTGAATTTACTTCAAAATCATATATTTGCACCCATTTCAGCAATAGCATAAACAGCTACATACCTTTGAATATGCCATGATTCACAGAGAATCGACAACTCTCTCAGACCTTGAATGTCACTCAATTTATTTTGAACACGGCGAGCACCCTGTTCCATATTCCAATGTCATTTGATTTCTAATCATTTTAAAACATGTCAATTCGCAAACATTAACTTCTGACAGGTAAGATGACTGAAGTGGGAATCAATGTTGTAACAGCAAACTGATCAACAGCAGCTGCTGTCTAATAAGCTAAATGCAACTTTGATGTCAAAATTTACAAACCAATTATCCGTCACTCTCCATCCACTCTTTGGATACGTTATGTAACTTCGAGATAGTTATGTTCCTTTATCAATGTTGATTTAACAACCGAAAGTGGGCTTACATTTGTTTTGACAAATTATTTTTTGACAAAACACACGCGGCTTACATGTAGCAATCATACACGTTCTAATCTCCGTGGACCCAAATCAAAACTTGACTGTTGTCAGCATTTTTGTGGAGTGTTTTTCCATTCGTTGCATAATTAATTTAAGCCGATAAATTTTTGATTATTTACGTCCAGTCGAATTCCCGTATCTGAGCAGAAGCAAGTTGACACTTTTCCAGTTAAAATAATTAAGGGCACAATGTCAGTTCCCATTTTCTTCGTATTTGTTACCGCCTGTCTGTTTCTCCAAGCAGACTCGCATTTAGCACTCCAGCGTTTCGCTGAAAATAACTCCCTCGAGCTAGACGTCACAAATGGAGGCGCCATCCGTGTTCACGGTAAACTGGGTCTCTCCCTCCCCGAAATCGTGGGTCCCTGGAATTACTGCGAAGAGGAAAATGATCCTCCAAACCTCTGCATCGAATGGGGCGACTTTGCCAGAGTTCGAGTAAGGCCCTCAATTCCCACCGAAGGCTGCGACCGTGTTGAATGGACTTCAACAATGGCTCGCCGTCTCGAAGACTGTTACGATCTCGACCCGAACGTCCATTGGTACGGCGGTGGAGAAGTTTACAATCAAGTTTGGCCCATCGAGCAAACGTCTCGAAACGAGTACGCCTACCTCGTTGAAGGCTTCAGCACCGTCATGGAAAACTACTGGCTCTTGTCCAACGGAGCTTCTCTCGTTGTTGACCCGGACACGCCCCTCTACTTCAGCCTCAACTCAGACAACAGGCCGAATCGAGTCTGCTTCGTAGCGAGAGACGATCCCCCTTACGCCAAACGGGAAGAGCTCACTCTCAAGTACACTTGGTGTACTGGAGACAACGTCAAAGAAGCCCACCTCAAAGCAATCAATAATATTGTTGGAAAGCCGACAGACATCCCAGACGAAAACATGTTGATTAGGCCACTCTGGTCAACTTGGGCCGAGTACAAAGTCAATGTGAACCAGTCCCTCGTGTTGGACTTGGCGAGGAGGATTTTTGTGGAAGGATTCGAAAATTCAAGTCACATCGAAATTGATGACCACTGGGAAACCTGTTATGGAGAAGAGGAATTCGATCCCACAAAATTTCCAGATCCGAAGGCAATGGTTGATCATATTCACGGAATGAATTTGAAAGTTACACTTTGGGTCCATCCATTTATCGATTACGGCTGTCCTAGATTCAACGAGGCTATGGACAAGGGTTATTTCATCAAAAATTCAAAAGACAAAATGGGCTTCGTTGATTGGTGGAATAGTGGGAACACGGGAGTTATTGACGTGACCAATCCTGAGGCGAGGGAGTGGTGGTCGGCAAGACTGAGGAATCTTCAAGCGGAAACGGGAATTGATTCTTTCAAGTTTGACGCGGGAGAAACGAACTTTGTGCCAGCGGGTGGAGTTTTAGGAGGAGATTCTAAATATTGGCCTCAAATCTTTCCGCATGAGCATGTTGAGATGTGTGCAACCTTTGGGAAAATGATTGAGTTGAGGACAGTGCATATGAACCAGGATCTGCCTTTCTTTGTGAGGATGAATGACAGGCACTCGAAATGGGGGTATGATAACGGACTTAAAAGTATGGTGACGGCCTTGCTCACGTTCAGCATTGCCGGCTATCCCTTCGTCTTGCCTGATATGATTGGCGGAAATGCGTATGATGGGGTTCCAGATAAGGAGTTGTTTGTGAGGTGGATGCAAGTTAACATCTTCATGCCTTCGGTACAATTTTCCATTCTTCCATGGAACTACGATGATGAGGTACTGAAAGGCATAAGTCAATGACCTTAAGATTTGTTGGTTGTGTTTGAAGGAATGATTTTAAAATTCTCAATTTTTCAGACGGTGCAAATTTGCAGGGATGTGCTGGCGACACGAGAATTGTATCGAGAGGATATTTTGCAGGCGGCGAGACAAGCTGTTCAAGATGGAAGTCCGATGACGAGGCCTATCTTCTGGGTAGACCCCACGGATGAGGAAACATTCACAATTGATAATGGTTAGACATTAAAACTTTTTAATTTAGAATAAATTTCACATTAAAAGTTAATATTTAATTTTCATACAGCTTACATGCTCGGAGAGAGGATTTTAGTAGCTCCGGTGATGGATCAGGGCGCTGTTTCCAGAGACATTTATCTTCCAATGGGAACCTGGATGAGTGGAAATGACTTTGGAGAAGTACACACTGGCCCGGTTTGGCTGAGGGATTATCCAGCACCTTTGGATACGGTTCCTTTCTTCGTTAAGCAGGACTAAACTCACTAGTTATTGTAGCCTTAATTGAGTTTTAATTAATTGAGTTAAAAACAATTCTCTTGTTACAAATATCATTGGGAAGTATGAAAAGGATTAATGACAATTTATTTTTCATTAAACAAATGAAATGAAATCATAACTTAAACATGGAGTAGAAGACGAGGTTTTCTGTGTCGTTGCAAAATCATGTCTGCACCCTTTTCTGAAATTGCGTAAACTGCAGCCATCGGATTTACATTGATTAATAGAGGCATTATTGAAGCATCAACCACTCTCAGACCTTGAATTCCGATTACCCTGAAAAAGAAGCAGGTACTCCCAAAATAGATGCCAACATTCGATTTTTGACAGAAATTAAATTTGTACCTCAACTTGGAATCTACAACAGCATCAGGATCCTCCTCGCCATATCCCATTCGACAAGTACCAGCGCCATGAGCACCAGTCGCAGTTGTTTGTCTCGCGTAGCATTTCCAATACTCGTCTGAACGGAACTCGATGTCTTCGCAGCCTGGAATAGGCGTGGTTGCATATCGAGCGCCCAGTGTCTTGAATGCTTCCGTTTTCTCGAAAATTTCCAACACAAATTTGATCGCTAAACGAGAATATGAAATATGTTTTTGATACGTGAGCAGGCTTGGGAAATTGGTAAAAATAATTCAATTTCTCACCATCAACAAGAACTTGTATATCGTCAGGATGAGAGAGATACTCCATCTCAATCATTGGGGGCAAGTTGATATCAGAAACGCTGAGAAGTACTCGGCCTCTGCTCTTTGTCCGGATTGATATTCCCACTGAAATGGGGGCTTCTGATTCCGATAGGTTAAATCGTGCCTGTTTCTCATCGGAACTCAAAATAATAAGGGTGGCTTTACAATCAGGCCAGTCCGAATTACCGTTCCGTTTCGCAATTGAAGATGAGAAAAATACTTGACCAGGTCCCGCCGTGTGGTATGCGTAAGGGCCTGCCAGATTAAGCAGTAAATTGATTTTAAATTAAATTTCAACTATTTGCCGCCAATTTTTATTTACTCACCATCCCCAAATTTTCGATGGACTTCTAAGTCATCCAATGTCAAATCTTTCGTTACTGATTTATTGTGTACCACTATATCTATTTTTGAGGCAGTATGGTCCTGGAAGTTCATCCCCACCGGAAGATTCTTGACAGTTGGGATATTTGCTCCGTGTAAAACTTCCTTTGGTCCAACTCCGGACTTCATGAGAATAGCAGGTGAGCCAATCACTCCAGCGCTCAATATTACTTCCAGATTGGCTTTGACATGGACTATTTTAATAGAAAACGCATCGTTGTAAGTGACACCAACACATTTGGTCCCTTCGAATCGGACTTTGGACACTTGTGCGTTCACCACAACTCGCAAATTTGGTCTGCCTAAATGAGGCTTAACGTAGCCATCGTATGAACTCACACGTCTTCCTTTTCTCATCGAATATTGAAGTGGTGCGAAACTAAGCTTTTGTGGACCATTTGGGTCTGCAATGGGAAGCCCCAGTTCTTTCCCTGCTGCGTACCATTCCTCCAACAGAGGAGCATACAACATATGCCTGCTAATTCGAATTGGACCACTGTTGCCATGTTGCTCGGATGGAAATTCGCCTTCATAAGTCTCCAACTTTTTGAAATATTTAAGCATGTTGACATAGTTCCAACTCGTGTCAGAGGAGGCATTAGCCCAGGCATCATAATCCAAGGGATTTCCTCGATTCATATTCATACCATTTATGGCGCTTCCGCCACCAAGAACCCAGCCAATCATGTAGGATACGATCTGTTTGGAAAATGTATTTAAGCAATGGAAACCATAGTTTTAAAACAGGAAAGTTTTTACATACCCCATTTGTCTTCAGGGCCGCATTCTTTTGAGGGACTGGGTAGATCCGAGTGTACCTCGGGTCACCAATATATTTTACACCCAGAGCAGGAGTCTCGAGATCCCTGTGAGAATATCCACCAGCTTCAAGGAGGAGCACGGTGTGTTCACCATTTTCAGAGAGGCGACTCGCCACCACACAGCCTGCCACGCCTCCGCCAACTGCAAATAATTATATTTATATCAAGATTGCTTAAAATTGAAGAAAACAAGTTTTTCGTTCGTTACCAACAATGAAGTCAAAGGTTTCATTTAAGAATTCCTCCGCGTTGCTCAAACTGGAGAAGGGGAACGAGAAAAGAAATATGCTTAAAAAACTGGCGTAAAGCCACATTCTGGAGCCTTATCCAAGCCAGTTGTTAAGGATGCCGAATGTAAGCAGGATATAATATGTCGGTTTTTGTGGTTCTTTGTGTCGTTGGGCAATCGATAAAAAATTAACTCCTTAATTGCAATTATAAGTTTATCGTTAGTTCAAATGTTAATTTTTAATTGCAGGATACAATATTTCATTAAGGTTGTTAAATGCTGACAATGGGTAGGAAGTGAATTATGATCGATCATTAATCATTGACAACATCCGGATAGCGTAAATATTTGAATGTTTTCAGGCCCGTGTTCCTTTTGCAGCGGTCGTATATAAAATTGCCTTCATAGAAACTTTGTCAAATCATTGGACGCATATTTGCTTGGAAAAATGTCGGAAGCTGAGTTCGCAAAAGTTTGGCCTCGCATCATTAAAACTAGTCCCAAGGGCACTCCCATGTTGATACCTGGCAGAACTGGAAAAGTGATCCTTGTGAGGGACAACGGCGACCACGAAATCATTGAGGGTTGCCACTACTCCAACGTTGACTCCCGCTCGTACGATTCCGACAACAATCCCCATCCACTTTTCGAGAAACTTCAGGGGAACAAGTTTGGACTCAAGTTCTGCATAACAGATCAGGACAGAACTGGAAAAGAATTCAACTACGATGGGATATTCCTTTCCCCTTTTCTTCTCGGAGAAATGGGGCCCATTGACTGGCAGCATTTGTGGGAATCTAAGAAATTTGAGGCAGACTTTAACATCAAATTGGGATCACTCACAGGCTACAATGATCCCCACTTGAAGGACTTTCTTGGCGGAGCTTCGGCATCCTTCATCACATTCACCGCGCCGGATGTCTCCTACACCGACACACTTCCTTTGATCGTGTTTCTCTCATTTGCTTTGGTTTTAGATGAGCAATTTGACAACCACAATTGGTTCCAGTCTCACAAAATCCCTTATCAGAAATTCCTCCAAATCAAGACGAAATTAATGGAGGTTACAAAGAGCGAGAAAACTCCTGAGGAGCAAGAGGTCGACTTTGATTTTCCCATGTTGAAGCCAATGTGTGAGTACATGGCAGTGATGCGGGATGAAATAAAGAAGATGTCAAGTACGGAAGAGATCTTCCAGCGATATGTGAAGCACATGCATGACTCTCTGGACACTGTTGGCTTCAACAACTGCAAAGAATGGAACGAGTATAAAGCAGCTTGCAAAACGGGCACAGCCCACAGAGCACACTGGGACCTGCGCCGACTCGACCTTGGATGCGAGCCTTATTTTGACTTCCAGTTAATGACGTATGCGAACCAGTTGCCGAGAGAGATTCACGAAAGTCATATCTTTGGAAACATTTTCGAAAGTTGTGCATTGACTTGCATGTTCGCCAATGATGTTATGAGCTACGCGAAGGAGGTTTTCGACAAAGAAACTTGTAATTCTTTGATTGTCCGGCATGTGGATGAGAATATGGAGTTTATGAAGGCCTTGGAGTCTTGCATCGTGGACTGCAACAAGGCTGTTGTGGATATTATCCAGATTGGGAATCTGTTGCTTGAAATTGTGGGAAAGGATGATAATTACGAGAGTTTGCAGAGGGCTATTTATTTGATTAAGGCATGCACCTTCGGCCACATTCAGTGGTACAGTTATGCGCGCAGGTATAGGGGAGGGGTTAATTACGACTGTGTCGTGTACTTGAATGATGATATGGTTTTGGAGCAGTTGAAAATTATTTAAATTCCATGTGTGTCCACGAAAACAAATAAAATTTCAGGACATTTGATTATAATTTATAGACATTCAACGCTCGTGTTCACCCAGCCGTCGTGTGTTTGCAATGAATGAAATACAGTTACAGATTAAATGCGGTGATATATTTTCCTGAAAATGTACCCGAATAGGGTAAACCTTGTATTTGTACAAGTTGAAACTCGAGTATCGAAACTAAAATCAAAATAATTTATATCAACAGAGTCGGTTCGGCTTCAGTGGCCTTGGTTTTTACATTACAGCGCTGTGCATTTTTAAATCCATCAAGGCTTTTATTTACATCCAGACAACATCATATTTTTTACATGGTTTCCGCCAAATAACCCCAAAACACAAGCTCTATTGTCAGCCAAAACAATTGCCAAATGTGTGAATATTGAATTTAACGTCAGAAAATCGACAGGCCACTTTCCTAATTGTCCTACGATTCATATCTACTCTAATCACGTCTTATTCAATAAAATGTTAACTTTCATGGAAAATGTGTAGTTTAATGTTTATTTTTACAATTCTTGTTAATTCCGTATATAGGTTATTAACGTATGTTATTTGTTTCATACTAATCGGCTTGAATGACCTGACATCGTTCCCACTACTGTGAAATACAATTTAACATTTAGCCCAGCCGAGCTGACTAATTAAAATCATGACTGATAGCAACGAAGTTGCTTGCCCAAAAATCGTAATCCTGAATATAATTAATTATAATTAGCACATTTTTCAATTAATGAATTACAGTTGTATAATTATCTTAGTTCCTTAGTTCTCGAAAAATGTGCATTATTAATTATTACATGACTGAAACTCCATAGCTTTATGGCAGCCACGTTCCTACTACAATGTTCCTAATGCGTATAGCTATTTATTTGCTTAGTAAAAGCAATGATGACGTGAGACCAATCGAGAAATCAAAGCAATTTAGAGGAGTCGCCTCTTCCACATAATTGCTCGAGCCAAATTTGATTTTGAAGATGTTGCACGACTTGTAAAATCGGGCATGCCATCTCGCCTCCCGTCGAGACAATGCATCCCTTCGACTGCAATGAACATGCTTCAGCTTCCCGAAAACTCGTTTCGACTCCATGTACACCCCAGCAAATCCACCGACAAGAACAAGAATCATCAAGACACAATCATACAGAATCAGAGACAAAAAGAACAAATGGAAAATATATTCTGATGTCCACTGAATAGCCACGATGGATGCGAAGGACAGGGATATTACGCTCATCGCTGCAATCATCAACAGCGGGATCAACACGCCGGCAGCCACCAAGTTGCTCAGAGTCGCCAACAACTGGATTTCTCGATAGAACAATGCAATTTGTGCCTCAGACTTCCGACCTCTGATGCTCTCCTCGTAAAACCTTGAAAATAATTAATTTAAATAACTTCATAAATCAATTGTATTTATAATTTGATGGTGATATTTTTTGAAATAGTTAATGTGTTACACTCGGAGGTAGTCCCTCAAACTCAATATCAGCAAGATCTGAGGTACGGCCACAACGAAAGCTGTGACATGGAGGGAGAAAGATACAACCCAATGGTTGAAGAGGAATATACAGACCTTCGCAATTTTCATCAAAATCCATCTCCCCCCCCCCAACTAGCGACTCTTGGTCAGCCCCACTTGCTCCACACTCATCAAGCAGCCAGTATCCCGCTAGTGAAGACTTGCACGGGTCGTTCCAGTGAACACCGTACACCATCAAAGGTGGCAAGGCGAACGCACTCACGTATTCCGCGTAAATGAACAAAATATTGAGTTGTTCAATTACTGTGCGCTGCCTCATCCGAATATTTGCTATTAACACAAAGCCTTTTGAATTAGCCCTTCAGAATATACTTTTGAATATGCAAATGAATATTTAAAAACTTGCCCATCTTGTGTTTTCTGGTGAAGTTGAGGAATGCGTTAGCCGTTGCAATAAACTCGAAATAATTCTTGTGACAATCACGCACCGAGACATTTGTGTATACAACAATGTAAATGATTAGACCGCTTATAATTGTGTTAATGTGATTGGTCTCCACTTGGAACTGATGGACTAGTTGCCAAATTAGGAGAAGGGATGCAAGACAGTGCAGCAGGTATTTCGCGGTGAGGGAGCTATCCTGATATTTGATGTTTGCAACGGATGTCACAGCCTTTCGACCAGAGTCCCATCTAAATAGGACACTATTCAAAGATGCAACCATTTTGCAATGTTTGATAAAGATATCATTGTATTGGGCTAACATCTTGGCTTTCTATGAAATTTCCTTGCGGATTCAGGAATTAAGTTGGGTTTGGTGTTGTGTTGGTAACTACTAACTACGGATATGGAAAATGATGGTTTGCGGGGGAAAAGAAGATTCCTAGCAGAAGGCTTAGGTTGACAATCGTAGCAGCTACGGACGATGAGTGGGCTAGTTTGAATCTGAAATTTGGACCATTTATATTAATGCTGGATGTTTAGGTACCTTTTGTACCTTTGGCCATGAGCATGTTTTCGTCGTCCTGGCCTACAAATCCGAGGAAGCTCATAGTGAGCATCACATATTGGTTTTGACTGTTTGAACTTATGAGGTAATACCCCGCCCATTCATATAATCCTTTGATTGGCATCTGGTTATTTTAGCCAGTTACGAAATAATAACTCTTGGATAAATAATTCTTACGAAAGAGATATGAATGCAGTTGGCAATGGCAATGTTCACAAAATTATTTTAATTTGTCAAAATTACTTCCTGCACCACAATTCACCAATTTAAATGCAGGTAATTTAAGTGTTTGCTTACCTCGGCGACGAAGAGTCGCGATAAAGAACTCACTTTGGCTGAGAAAAATTAGAAGAAGAAAACTTTTTGTATTGGAGCGTTACCGAGTTGGAACGAAGGAATGGAATTGGAGGAATAAATTGTCACAAAATAAATATCATATATTGTCACTTAATGTATGCTAGTAATTACAAGATTGGAAGATTAATTTCTCAAAACTAAATTTGTTACGCAAGGTAAAATGTGGAACATGTCTCATTTACTAGAGAAGTCGTATAAAGTTCTTCTAAATTTCTGTTTATTGAGATGATTCCGCTTGCAAGAAATGGCGACATAACAGTTATATATGCTCTATGGGGTACTATCTCAACGGTGGCGGAAGTTTGCTTCAGGATGTCCACAGTGATTATAAATTATTTGCGGTTATAATTTATGATAGTCAACGATAACCGTAACCCATCCGTTTGTTCCCAAAAGAAATACAGTTACGGTTATATAGAAAATGGGATTGAATAACGTAAACCACGGGTTTGAAATTGAAAATTCGAGTATCGAAACTAAAATCAAAAATAAATTATATAAGGCAGCTGGATCTCCTGTTCGATCGGTTGTGTAAGGGACGTAATGGAAGGATGAGCCTTTTCCATTCGCTATTTGCGTTCTTCCTTACATTAAAGCGCTGTAAATTGCTAAATTCTTTATTGCTTTTAATTACATACAGACACTGAGATATTATATTTTAACTATGGTTTCCGCTAAACAAAAGCACAAGTTATTGTGTCAGCCATAATGCCATTAATGTGAATATTGAATTTAACTCGAGCAAATAGACACGTCAATTTAATAATTGTTCAAGGATGCATATCCACTCGGTCTAGCCAAGCCTCATATGCAAAACATTGTGAAATTGCGTGCAATATGGAACTGTTCTTGCCTCTTACCAAACTTTTCCGATTAAAGTTGAAAAACATTTTAGTCACTGCCAATAATGAGTGACATTGAAGGACAGGCTGAGGACAAGCGCCATGTCGTCAGTCTTCCTATTTATAGCGCCATTTGATTTTTCGAACTCAAATGACTATAATCGAACATAACAATTATTCCCAAATTACAAGATATGACCGCATAAAGCAAAGTCAAAAAAAATTTTATTCAGATTTTGCAAAGCCATCCATATAGCAAAATATATTAACTCGATCAACATTTATGAATTATATGAATTAATTACATAATTTTGTATCAGTTTTATACGTTGGGCTCTATTGCAAGAACTAATTAAATAGTGTTGTTAAAAGCATGCGTATGTTAGTTAAGAGTTTTATACATTAACACTTAATTCGGTTTACCTTCTTGACGTGAAAAATCTAAAAAAAGTACAATTAAAAATGTCTAAGGAATGAACGCTGACACCTTATTGGACACTCCAATTCGATTGAAAATATTTCCAATTTCCCCCAAAATATTCATAATCTCAACACCAAAACTCAGCAACGCGAATCCAATTCCAATCAGCCAAACCACAAAAATTACCAAAATATTCCCGTACATTCCCGGCACATTCCTATCGAATTGAGTCGGCTTGTTCTCTACTCTCGAATTAAACTCTGATTTGTATAAATTCGTCCAAAAATCCCAAAGTCCAGCCTGGACGACTCGCTTCATCCTCCAAAGAATTTGGGGTTGCACAAGTCCTTTGAGCCTGTAGCCAATTCCGTAGGAAACGAACGTTTCTTTGCCAACGTAAACAAATCTATTCTTATCGCCGTTTTTCAGTTGCCTCGCAAATGTGATGCACAATGAGTGGGAGAGAATGAGGGCGGTTTTGTTGCAGAAATTAATCGATTTGTTCAAAGCGGTTGCCTCTCTTGAAAAGTACATTTTCTCGATCAAGTCTCTTTTCGGAAATGGATCTTCCTCCAAAAGATGAATAACTTCTTGTCTCATTCCGCCAATAAGATTTGCAGCAAGTGGGTGGAGCCTCGTCGAGTTCCAAATAACTTCAAGGCGCCTGTCTTCCTTCGTATCCGCCTCAGAAGGAAGCATATTACTCCTCCGTCTGTCAATTAGTCTCTTTTGAATGTGCAAATCGATTTGCGAGCTAATTCGGAAAATAAACTGAGAATCGTTCCTGCCAACGACAACATGCTGCCCCTGTTCAACTCGATTGAAAAACTGGAACATTTGGTAAATTGATGTAACTTGTGTTGCCGGCATAATCACCTGGAATTCATCTTCCATCAACTGACGCAAGTCTTCATACGGAATCGCTTGCCGAGGAGCAATCATCATGTAAACGTTGTCATTTTTGTACGCAGCGCTGAGCACCATCCCGAGGAGGACGAACATCCCACAAACAAATCTGACTCGACTCGTTTTCAAGAGGGAATCCGGAAAGCCTGCTCCTTGTTCAAGAAGCAAGTGAAGAGAGTTCAAAATATTCGCCAAGTCTTGAACCCGGGGGAACCTGAGAGCTGAGCACTCCCCTCCAAAGAATGGAATAGCGACGGCAAAACTCGAAGCGAAAACAAGAATCAGCATCCAGCTACCCACATCGAAGATATCGATGAGGGCATCGAACGCCAATCTCTTTTCTCGTGGCCTCCCGCAGCTCACGAAATGGAGGGAATTGTAGCTATCGTTCATTGCGACTGGGTAGAAGGCGGAAAGGTGGGGGCTGCTTGAGATGTCGTATTCGTGAATTGACAGGTAGATGGGGAATTGAACATTTGGTCCTCTTCTAAATTCTGTAGAGTCCTCATCCTCATCTGGGGCGACGCCGGATGCACACTGCCCTCCATTCTTCGTGAGCCAG
This sequence comes from Heteromurus nitidus, assembly GCA_034687055.1. Classification (NCBI taxonomy): domain Eukaryota; kingdom Metazoa; phylum Arthropoda; class Collembola; order Entomobryomorpha; family Entomobryidae; genus Heteromurus; species Heteromurus nitidus. The sequence goes on from JAQFZW010001352.1 coordinate 15,026, forward strand.
GTGTGGTTACCGGCTATAGTCTTCCACACGTGTACGTAAGCCTGCGCGAGGAGGTCCCACGAAGACCGTTTCAATGCGAATTTGAAGTGACGATTTTTTCGCCCAGCAGCTGGATTGTCGCACAGGTCAAAATAACTCTCGAAATCACTCAGGCCTACCGTGCGCTCATCCCTGTCAGTCCAGATCCCCCAAGCCGTCATTGTGTCGCTTGGTAGATTTGCCAACTCAACCGCGTCTTGAAATGCGAGTGATTTCCATGTGGACAAATCAATTTCTTTTAAAGCAACTTGATCGAAATATGGGGTCACCATTTCAACCTGGTTGATATCGCCTACTCGAATTCGAAGAAATCGTACATGTGGAAATCGGAATATACCGTTGAAAGGTGAGGCTGGTACGAGCGAGGACATCCTTATCCATTCCGTTGTAAATCCGGCCACTTGCTCCATCTCGTCAGAGAATACCAGAATGCGGAACTTGGGAGTTGATGATGGCAAAGAGTACTCGAATCCTTGAAGTACAACAGGATTTCGTTCATAGAGCGCATGATATGCCCAGACAGGTGGAATTGCGAAGAATTGAGGGAGCCATGGGACGCCGCGTTGTGCAAATCTACGGAGAAGATGAGGCCATGGATTCAGGTCGAAGTTGACTTCACAGTTCCAAGGTCTTGAATTTGCAACGAAAGCGTGAAAGTTGATGCGGACGCAAATGCTGGTGAGACCCATTTCCCGTGTTTCACAAAACTTTGGCCACAGTGGGCAGGTGCAGCTTAGTATTTGATCAGTGGAGTTGGGCAGAATGCGGAGGACCTCCTTGGCAAGCCAGAAGAGGGATTGTGGTCTGCCTCTGAATTGGTTATTGTGAACATTTGAGTTGTTTTTGCACGGAAGAGCAGGATCTACTTTACGAAGTATGAAAGGAAGGTGAGTGTTTATTGAGGAGGAGCGCTGGAAGTTGGTTACGTGAACCAAACATTTTTCAAAGGGTCGAAGGAATTCTCGCAAATGAAGTACGTCGGGAAGATCCCAGTTTGGTTTAATGGTCAATTTGAATCCGTAATCCAAGCGGGAAAAATGTTCCGTTGGTGAACCAGGTTTTAGCCTTGAAGCCTGCGAAACCCAAGTTTCCAACACTGCCCAGATTAAAATATATGATTTCATGGCGATATCGAGAGACAATGCATGCTTGAGCGAGAAAAAGGACAAACGCTTCTGGTCCGAAGACTATGTTCTGTATTTGTATTACTCGGCCAAACAATATTACGTCGTCAATTCGTCATCACTCCAAATGGAAAATTGTATAATCTCATATTAAAATTACTTTTGGTTGCTGGCGCCATAGTATACTTTTCATGTGGATATGGGTTGACGCAATCCAAATGCAAAAGCAATTGGGCCAATGTATAATAATTGTGTGAACAACCCACGAGTAAATTGATTTTATATGAGGTGGCGTCTTTATCATTTCCTGTTATTTATAAATCCTGGCGCCAGCTTCTAAACTTCTCTGTATATAGGACAAGTGTTGAGTTTTTTAAGTAAATTTGTCTACTTATAGCAGCAAAGGGTTTTCCCCAATAAATCGGCTTACATTACATGCCTACAATTTCAGAATGTAGAAACTTGCGCCAGCTTTTATGATATTGCATTTTTGAGGTAAATGTTAGTGGTGTATGTGGCTATTTGATGTCAACAAGCTAGTTCGATGATCGAGTTGCTTTTCATGAAATTATGTGACAAATTATATAGTTTTTTGTTTTGAATTGCTTGCTCTTATTTATTTGCTTCCTTTACAATTTGGAGGGATTTTCCTCGTCTCAAGGCTCCTTCTTGCAGGGCCCGTCATGTTCTTTCTCCGCTTCTGCGGAAATAATAAAATAAAACGTTTAACACATTTTGTTCAAAACAATGTAGGCAATAAATAAATAGTTTATTTTGTGGATCGGAAAAATTGTCCTACTAAAGCATTCCCGAGCGCAATCATTAATGTGATCTTTTCCGTCAGTCCCACAAACAAATGCCATTCCCTCCTTCATGCAGTTCTTCTCTTGGATGCAGGCCTTGTACTCTTCCCAGCCTGGGCTTTCGTTCGACGACGTCTCCAATGCAGTCGAAATCAACAAAATTAGGATGATTGAAGCCAGCTTCATGGTCAAATCAAGCGTAGTGTTTGTTGTGTAATACAAATCAAAGTTTGTTGAATAAATGTTTGTTTCACGGATGCAGAGTCTCAAAAATGTTGGCGCAACAACCTAGCAAATAAGAATGAAAGCAAAAGTATCACCAAATTATTTAAGTTGGATGTTAATTATGACATTAATCACATATATCGACATTATTATGCTTTGTTCTATTGTGTTATTGACTACTTAATATTCGCTCGTTTTATCGGTAATGTCTTTCATTTATTTCAACCTAGCTATTACTTAAAGTCGCTAAATTCTTTAATATCAGCATCACTCTCCAACCGTGTGGACACTATCTAAATCCCACAAATCCTTGGAACTGTAAAAGTAAACAACATTGGGATGCCAAACATTGACATCCTTTCAATATGTGAAATGAGAGTATTGCACATTTTACACTGGCTGTGTTATGTTAAGTTTAAGTACATACATAATTATGCTTGATTGAATGACCACGCAGATGAATGGATTTTCACCATTGCTCCCCTAAAGTTGATACGTTAAGCAAGTTCTGGATGGGACATGGATACAAACAAACAAAGTGATGGAAATCTTTTGGCGTGGCTCATCCTTTAAAGATCATGTGTTAAGCGCGATATCAAAATCATGAATTACTTACTCAAGAGTAACACGAGCTTCCAGCAAATCCCCCATTCAAGGCTTTTAAATACCATTAGCACGTGAATTACATTTAGTCAGGACTTCCCGTTGATAAATATGGGTTGGACCCCGAGTTAATGCATAAATGCAACATCAGATTTTATTTAACAGCGTAAAATGTAAACCTAAAAGTACAAGTCGAACTCTCCACTTGGTGTTATCGACGGACTGAAAGCTCTTGCCAAATAAGCTTGACCAAACACAATGACCTTTCAGCCGAGCTGGACATGCATAAAAGTTGATTGAATGGCTTCTGGCTTGTTGTTGATGATTTTCCAGAAAACTCAATCTGGGTGACGTGACGACAAGAGAGATAAGAGTTGTACTTTATATAAAATCGCAAACTGGAGCAAACCTCAACAGTTACAACTTGTCTTTGGAGTCCAAACTCTCCCACTAATTAAATGTGTCACAAAGTGAGTTAATCCTATGGACTTGTGAAAATGGTGAAAATTTGTACTTCAATCGGAGGAATACTCCTGGGAATGCTCATCACCATCATCATGGCGAATGCAACTAACGAAAACACTGCTAATAATGGTGAGATGATATATTTTTATCGGCTTTTGTTCCTTTTAATTTCGGAAGAGAAAATATTTAAATAAATTTTTATACATGTTATTATAGACTTGATGCTTCAGCTAATGTCCAACAATTGTCATATGGCGTCGTCTGGAGTTAACTCAGACCCGCGTCTCATTGCCATGTGCGCCTCCTTTCACGCCTTAACCCGTCCACTTCCATCCCTGGTCACAAATTCGGGCGCCGATGAGGAACAGGATCCAGATGAGAACTGCACAGTACTACCTCCGCCCACACAAACACACATGGTAAGCCCAATCACCTTGGAGGTTTTACTGGACAAGGGCTCCAAGTTGATTCGCAGCTTTCGTCTTGTCGAAGAGGCGATTCTCATTCTGGGCAACACCGGCGCCGGCAAAACCACTCTAGCGCAAATTCTGACTGGAGACTTGAGCCGCCTCCACGGAGTCCTCACACAAAGCGGAAGATTGGTGATTGTGGACGATGACAACAGAATTGGAGCTCCTTCAACCATATCGAAAACACTAGTCCCGGAACTCATTCTCCCCCCACCAGGACCAGGAAACAACTCCACAACGGCATTCTACGACTGTCCAGGATTCGACGACACCCGAGGAATTGACCAGGACATTGCTGCCAACTTCTTCATGAATCAAATTGTGAAGAAAGTTACTCACGTGAAAATGCTATTTTTGGTGGTACACTCGTCCGTGAAGCTGGGCAATGACCGACTGGACTTTGACCTGTTGGCAGGACATGCATCCAAGTTTGTAAGAGCTTTGCCAAAATATTCAGATTCTATTGGTTTGGTGGTCACGAAAGTGAGCAGCTATTCAGATCGCGGAAGATATCTTAGTGACAAGGTAATCATGAAGGAAATCATCGAATTTCTTGCCATTTTCAATCAAACGTTGCACTCAAGACTTGCCTCTGAAGAAGAGGAATCTCCTCTGAGAAGCGAGATTGTCGGGAAAATAAATTTTGTGAGTGGACTCCTTCAACAAAATGAAAAAGGTGAATATTCAAAGATTTCCTTTTTGAGATCGATTGAAGATTGTGGGCCTCTCAGTGAGTTCCCTGGGATTGCAGTTAGCAAAGAAAGGATTAGCGAGCTTTGCGGAAAATTAATGTCGACTCGAGTTGACCCACATGATTTTGGCTACTCTCTGAAAGACAAGACGGCCCTCGGTTTATTTGCATCCAGTATTTTAGTTCTGGTTATAGTGGCTATCCTGGCGGAAATGGAGGGGACGGAGGAAAGGGCGGTGAAGGTGGGATGCCCGGAAAGTTTGCTCTGGTTGTCTTGAACGTAGCAATATCTTCAACAAATTCCAACTCCAAAAAGGGGAAAGCTGGCGCTCCTGGGATAGGAGGCTCTGGAGGTCCCGGTGGTTTCGACAGTACATCATATTTTTGCTTTAACAGTGGCGAGCTTCATGGAGGGTGGAATTTATGTTCTGAGTCGACGACTAGTACAAATCGCGCCCTCAGTGGATCAGCAGGACAATCCGACACAAGTTCCCATGGGCGTTTCTCAGAAAACAAAAGCATCTCCTACACGATTATTGAATGGCGAAGCGTGCTCAACTTTAAGAAAAGATTTATTGCAAACGAGGAAATTGAAGGAGTAACTTTTACTCGTTCTCTCGACACCAATCCACTAACACAGAAATATTTCAGCTTGAAAGCATACGCGGAGGAGTTTGTGCTCTTGGAAAGTATTTCTGAGCAGGAGGTCAACTTCATTTCCAAGTATAAATCTTGGAAAAATCGAATGGAATCGTATGTTGAGAGAAATGGTGGAAAGCTGACACTCGATGAGCGAAAGGCGTTTGCCATGCTGCTTGCTTCGGTCTCCAGCAAAATTCTCAGCTTTTCACAATCCCAGGATTTGGGGGTGGTGACGGACGTCGCCCTCTTCTTCACTTATTTGAAACAGCAAATTTCCCGCTGGAAAACAGTGGGCGCTTCGGTGGCTGTGGAGGAGACGAGGATCGCATTTAATGATAAAATCAACGCTAAAGTGGGACAAGTGAAAGAATTCATATCTGACGTTGTCAACCCTGCCCTCGAAAGTACACAGTTGGAAGTCAATACGAGATTGGCTTCGTTGGAGGAGAAGTTTGAGGAGATGATTCAGAAAGCGGAAGTGGACTTGGAAAATAGGAAAGCTCAGTTGGAGCGGGAGCGGAGTACGTTATGGCTGAAGCAGATCTTGAACGTGGTTCAGATGGGGGCCCAGTTTGTAGGCTTGTTGGACAAGAGCGGAGCATCCAATTTAATTGGTGGAATTGTCTCTCTTGGATCAGCCACCTTGATAAACAGTGGCGGCAGCGGAGCCGCCACTGTTCTTAGTCCAGCAATTGGGAAAGCTAGAGCCTTATTCAATGAGGCTTCCGCAATACGACAAATGTTGTCAAGTAAAACAGGCAACTCGAGTGGCTCACTGGCGGGCAAGGAACGAGCCGCGCTTTATTTGGGGCATGGGGTGGCAAGCTTATTCGACAAGTATAAAGACGACCAGGGGAAATTATCGGAGCTGGAGGCGAGTGTTCGAGAAGCTGAATTGATTGTTGGGGATCTTCAAGAGAAGAAGCAAGTGTTGGAGGAGAGCCTAGTACCCATCGTCGACTCAATGATGACCTTCTTTGATAACATCCAAAGTAAACTGGAGTCTGGAGAAGCTCCCGCAGCAGCAGAGTTGGACATCACAAAATGGCAGGCTAGCAAGGTGCTCTCAGAGATCAAGCACAATTTGCAAGTGCTGACAGAGGGGATTGGCGACGCGGGAATGCTGAGAGCAGTTGACACACTTCAGGATGCGTTCACGATGATGCTTGACCTCTACCGGAACATTGAGGAGTTTGTAAATACGAAAGATATGGCGGATTACATGTCTGCGCTGACATCTGCTTCGCTACAATCAGTTCAAATCAAGGATGCCGAGCTGGCCCTCTTGGTCTCCAAACTGGAGAAATCCATCCTGGAGAACATTTTGAAGAGAGAGTATCAGCTCGCTATTCACGCGTTTAGACAGTGGGTATTCCCTTTTGCGAAGTTGCAGTTGACACAATTTCAAATTCAAAGCGGGAACAATGCAACTCGTGAAGGGGATGACTTGTCGGCCGTCTACTTTTCTGAAATTGAGAAGCTGCAGTCGCAACTGGAGAGATACAAAGCGACAACTTTGACTGGACAAGATGAGTACATTCTGAGGACGAGTTTCTCGAGTGAACATCGCTCCTCGGATCCATTCTTTGTTTGGACCAATGAGCAATTTCATTCAGACATTGGACGACTTCTGGAGGGAAATGTTGTGTATCTGAAGGCGAACTTGATGAAATATAAGCGAGGCCGAGATGCTGTCAAGTTTTCGCAAATCGAAATTAACTTTAAATTGTCAACTGGCAAGTCAACACCTCAACTGGAAAACGAGCTGAGGGAAGCGCTGGAGTATTTCTCTGTATCAATGACTCACGGGGGCGTGTCCCCGTACAGGTTCCAAGGCGGGATTTACGTCATGACTGGACCGAAGCAAACAATTGTCTACAATTTTGAGAGGGATTAAGGAGGCAATCGTTTGGGGAGAAACGAAATTTACAGAAAGTTCGAGAAGGGAGACTTCCTCCTGAGTCCGTATACAACTTGGGCCCTTCAACTGAAAAAGGCTTCCTCCAATAACACCGTTGATTTCGATAGCCTGCGCAAGTTTGACGAGTTGGTGGATGTGGAGCTGGTGGGCACTGGGGTTTATGTCGATTCAAAGATGACGATGAAAGAGGACTTGGAGCTGGACAAGTACTACGTGCGTGATGAGAGTGTGTGGGAGGAGGTTGACTTTTGATTGAAAAAAAAATATTTTATGCTTTGAACTATTGTAGATAGTAAATAGTAAATCAAATAAATGTAGTACATCAAAATAAATATCATTCTTAATCCTTTGTATTGGTATTGTCAATATAAAAATTGCTACATTTTAATCAATAAACCATTTGAGTTTCAAATTTTTCGCAAAATAAAAGCCAATCACTTCAAGGAGGAACTATATAAGTATGTTTTGAGATTCATGCGTCATGATGTCAACAGCGATTCATTGTACTTTAAGCCAAATGGTCTTGTTTGATTAAATTGTTTCGAGTTTAATTCATTCCGAGGACGGGTCAAAAGTTTAACAAATATTATTCGCATCTTCATTTCATTTCGGCGAACATGCTCAACTTAATGCATATAGCGTCGAGTTCTCCAGAACTGGTTCGCATATGCATGGACCTAAAAACACATTATGGAATTTATTTTTGGTACTTTGGTTTTATATGATTTTTTATGACATGGACAATTTGGATAAATCTGTCGCTCTGGCTAACTAATCTCTCTCATTTTATGGCTTCGTGAAAGTATAAAACTGTTATCAATTGAAGCATTGAACCTTCAAAGAAGTCGATTGAGTAACTGACAGTTTCATGTGTAAACTAAACTAACATAACAAGCTTCATATTTATATAAAAGGATTCGAGACTGGAGTCGAGCATACATTAATAATTTATCTCCGAGTCTCTGCACACACATCCTTGCTCAAACGGTCAACTGTCATCGAAAATAAATCACTTTCATCGTCGTGAAAAATGGCAACGGGGTTGCATTTTCAGAGAGGATTGCAATTTATCCTTTTAATATTTATAATCTGTCCAGTTACATCATCCGTAAGCTAAAAGCATATATGATTTTTTACAACTGTATTCGTCTTTGATAAAAGATGCATTTTAATTCTTATAATTTCCCAACTAGGCGAGTACCGACAATTTTGGATTGAATGATGACAATACTTCCAATGGTAAATTACGTGATTAATACTCATTCTCATTTTGTAAATGATTACAAAAACATGTTAATTGCTTACTTTCCACGTTTGCAGACACGATTGTTTGGCAAATGACGGAGTTTTGCAAGAATGCCACTGACCCTGTCATCATGGGATTATGTGCCGACGCCCAGATTCATATTCACGGCAGTTATGACAATTGCACTCGACTTCCACCGCCTTTAGTAAAAACACTAACGACAGCTTCGGATTTGGAGGCATTGTTAAACAGAGGTTCCGAGTGGATTCAAGGTTATCCCAATGTGAAAGAGGCGATTCTCATTCTGGGCAACACTGGCTCCGGCAAGACGACACTCGCGCAAATCCTTACCGGCAATTTGAGCAGTATTCACGCCGTCAAAACTCAGAGTGGAAGTCTGGTGATTGTGGACGATGAGGATAAAATCGGAGCGCCTTCAACGGTTTCAAAAACACTAATCCCAGAACTTATCCAGCTTCCCAGAATGGCACTCTACGACTGTCCTGGTTTCGACGACACTCGAGGCGGAGATGAAGACATTGCTGCCAACTTCTTCATGAATCAAATTGTGAAGAAAGTGAGCAGCGTCAAGATGCTCTTTTTGGTAATTCACTCCTCCGTGAAACACGGAAATGACCGGCTGGACTTTGACTTGTTGACAGGACATGCATCAAGATTCGTAAAGAATTTGCCAAAGTACGGAAACTCGATTGGTTTGGTGGTCACGAAGGTGAAGAGCTACTCAGAACTGGGTGCTTATTTAAGCGACGAGGATATCATGAATGGAATTGTCGAATTCATTTCAACGTTCAATCAAACTCTGCATTCCACTCTGGCTTCAGACTCGGAAAATTTGAGAAAAATAGAGTTTGTGAATATTCTTCTGCAAACCAATGAAAATCAAGAATATTCAAGGATTTCCTTTTTGCGATCTGTTGAAAAGTGTGGGCCACTGAGTGAGTCGACTGTGGTACTGCAAAGCAAAGAGAGAGTAGCTTCTCTCGTCCACAGAATTCTGGAGTGGACTCAAGTTAGTCCTCGGGATTTTGGCTACTCTCTCAAAGTCAAGACTTCTCTAAGCATCCTCCAGCTGACGGAGAGACACAACCATAAAATTTCAAAAAATATTCAAATCCTTCTCGAACATTTTCAAAAGCGTCGCAAACAGAGTCACCTCTCCACTGGAAACATTGCTGGACTGCTAGAAAAAGCACAAAGGGATTTTCTCTTGACTCAAAATCTATTGAATGCAACTAACGAACTCATTGAAACTAATAGTTCGGGTCCTTCAGAATTCTTGCGAGTGCTAGCAACCCACCTGGAAATGCCGGGATTTAGCATTCCTTCAAAATTCCGGTCCTTTATGGAGGAGGAACAGGATTTCTTCGACTTCTTCGACGAAGCAGTTGGCTCGAGGCTGAAGAGAACTGCGAGGGAATGGGCGACGCCCATTCAAAGCCTACACTCGTTATACACGAACCAAAGGGACTGGTTGGATTTCTGCAGGAATTTGCAATCTGCTCTAAACTCGTACAGGAGCCAAGCGAAAGTGAAGAAGTTGTTGAATTTACAAGTATCCTCATTTGCTCAACTTGACATTGAGTTTTCAACGACTCAAACAATTCTAAACTGGCTTGCAATCAACAAAGTCTTCCCAGTGCCGAAGCGCATCCTTTCAATTGAGGCCAGCTTGGATGGGCATCATCACAACGTGCTAAGAGATCTAACCAAGTTTGGTGTGTCGCCCACTTTATGTCGTTGCACAGGCACGGATATGAGGATCACAGGGAAGTTTGTTATTCTCAGTGAATTCGTGAATAAAACGACGGGAAAGTTAAAGATTAATTGTGCTGGAGGAAATGCAACAAAACTCGAAGTGTACGCTTCCCGCACCATTTTCATCGACACTGATTTGCGAATGATTGGAAGCGAGCTGGATCTCGTGTTAGTTGCGCCCACTTGGCAGGTGGTTGGGAAGCGGATCGTTCTAAATTTGAGTGGTTCTAGCGCGACTGATATCCAGCCTTCTCAAGCCGCAAATGGGAAATCAGAGCTGAAATCCTTGTGGGAACTTTTAGCGAAAACATTTTTTGACGAGGTTGGATCGGACGGAGAAACGACTCTACAGCACTTTTGGGAACTGGCAACAACCATGTTCTTTACTCATCCTGGTGCAGACGGGGAAAATGGCCGTCCTGGCGACCCCGGCGGCCCGAGCGGCTCATTTTTTGGAGTGGCGGGGACGATCTCTAACGGAAATGAACTCGAAATAGTTACAAATGGAGGGGATGGAGGGAGAGGTCAGGATGGAGGGAATGGGGAAAGAGGCAACAATGGTCTAGATGATTTTTCTACTTGCAAGACTCAGTTGTGCCGTACCATGAGCGAAGGGAGGCCTGGAGGAAATGGAGGTGATGGGGGGAAGGGTGGTTTGGGTGGCAAGCCTGGTAAATCTAGAGTAATATCTTTGAACTCAAATACGGTCGCCGTGAAACTTCAGTCACAAAAGGGGAGGAGGGGAAGGCCTGGAAAAGGCGGCGAGGGAGGAGAAGGTGGTCTTGCTGGGAAAGGGGAATCCTGTTCGATGAATGAAGACCCTCACTTGGATTGTACCAGTCTTGATCCTGAATTAAGGGCGAGCTCGGGTAAAGCTGGAGAACCTAATTCTAATGGAAGTCTGGGCAACAAACCTAGGCCCATCAACTGCACAATTAGTGAGTGGCGAAGTGTGTTGAATTTTAGGAAGTTCCTCTTTGAGCGGGAGGAAGATGAAGGAAGGGAGTTTACGGAGATGATGGGGACCAGTGGAGAAATCCAGAAATATTTCAATGTGAAAGTGTTCTATGCGGAGTTGATGGACTTGGAGGAGATTTCTCTGAGAGAGACGATCAGCAGAAATAACCTTGAGCTCAGCTACAAGTCGTATAAAAATCGAGTTGAGTCGTATTTTGAGGAGAATTGGGAGAACCTTAAGAATGGCGAGAGAAATGTGGTCGCTCTCTTGCTTGTTTCGGCGTCGAGTAAAATTAGTAGTCTTCGTGACCAAGCACAAGATTTGGAAGTCGTCCCTGACCTGAACGAGTATCTCGCAAATTTGAAGGTGAAACTTGAACGCTGGGAAAATACTTCTGAGGCTCTTGAGCAAGTTGATCATGATACTTGCGATGAGAAAGTCAAGTCAAAGAAGGCGGGGCAAATCAATGGATTCATTGCGGATGTGCTCAAGCCAGCTTTTGAGAGAGAGAAAATGGTGGCTGATTCGAGACTGACGTATTTGGGGAGGCAATTTGTGAGGGTGATTGAGGAAAATGTTACACCTCTTCGGTCGGCGAGAGAGAAGGAGACACTCAGACTCAATGGCGTTCTGAATGTGGTTCAATTGGGGATCCGACTTTTAAGCTACTTCGAGAAGAGTGGCCTTGCAATGTTTATGGATGAAGGGATTTCCCTGGTGCAGGCGTCCAACATGTCCAACGAAAGCATTACGATGGTGAATATGTTAAAAGGGCCAAAAAGGTTGAAGAGGAACAAAGCCATGATTAGCTTGGGCAACGGGCTGGCAGCCTTGTTTGACAAGTACCAAAATGACACGAATAAATTATCCCGCTTGGAGTCACTAGTTGGGGAAGCCGAATCAATGGTTGTAGATTTGAAAAGGAGAAAAGTGGGAATTGAGAGGAGTTTCGTTCCAGTCGTCGAGAAAATGAAGGCTCACTTCAACAACACGAAAAATAAATTTGAATCTGGAAAACTGCTCAAAGCATCAGAGCCGGAGATTGCGAAATGGGGAGCAACAGGACCACTTCGGGAGATACGAGAGGAATTGCAGATTTTGGCGAATGGGATTAATGCGAGAGGATCATTGTTGATATTGATTGAATTGGTCAAGGATGCTTTCATGATGATGGTTGAGCTTTACAACAAGGTTGAAGAGTGTCAAAGTTGGAAGGATTTTGCAGATAAAAAGTTTTTGGAGTTGAGAGGTGGTGATGAGTTCATTGAGCCAGACCTGGAGCAGATGGCAAACGAACTGAAGGAACTCGTGAAAGAAAACATTTTGCGAGGCGAGATTCAGCTGGCAATGCACGCTTTTACGCAGTGGATCTTCCCTTTTGCAAAGCTGGAATTGAGTCAATTCCAGCCCATTTTCGGGACAAAATTAGCTCCGTACTTAGCACGAATTGATAAGCTGCAATCGCAGCTGGAAAGATACAAAGGGACACATCCAATTACTGACGATATTATGCAAATTTTTATTAAAGCGAATTTCTCCAGTGAGCAGAATTCCTCCAGTGAACCATTCTTTGTATGGAAAAATGACAAATTTAAATATGAAATTGGAGGATTATTATCGGGAAAGCAGGTCCACTTGAAGGCAGACGTGAGGAAATCCACACGAGGGAGAGATGCAATAAAGTTTTCCCGAATTGAAATTAATTTGAAAATTTCTGCAAACAACTCAACGACTGAGCTGGAGACAGAGCTGGAGGATGAGTTGGAGAACTTTTCTGTGTCAATGACTCACGGTGGGTTATCGTGGTATAGGTTCCAACGTAAATTTTTCCCGATGACTGGACCGAACCGGACAATCGTCTACAATTTTGAGAGAGATTCGAGAGGCAACCGCATTGGGGGGAATGAGCTTTATAGAAAGATGGAAAGTGGAGATTTCTTACTGAGTCCGTACACAACTTGGACCCTTCAACTTAACAAGGTTCCCGCCTCCAATAATAATACTGTTGACTTCGATAGGCTGCAAAAGTTTGTCCCACAGGTTGACGTGGAGCTGATTGGGAGTGGGCTATTTATCAATTCAAAGGGAGGAGTCAAGGAGGATTTGAAGTTGGACAAGTACTACTTTCGCGATGATAGTCTATGGGATGAGCCAAAGTTTTGAAGGTCGTCAAACTGTTGTAATCATCTCTTTTGTCAAAATCTCAAAATGCTTTGCATTTGTCAAAAAAATAAGAAAATATAATGAAATAAAGTCAACATAAAAACTTATTACAGATTAAAACACATGAACAGTGCAAGTTTACGTCAACCGTCATTCATAACATTAATATACGGAATTGTACATACAAAGTTCAACTTTTCGAGGTTATCAAAAGTGGAAGTTGTTCATATGCAACTTGCATCAAAATATATATTACACTAGTAACCCCGTTGCACGCAAATGCGTGCAATCTAGCGGCTACTTAAAAATTTGAAGAACCCTTTTTCAAAATGCATCACTGGTTAACATTTTAATAAAACCAAATTCTATGAATTAATAAACTATATAATTTGC
>JAQFZW010001353.1:0-28535 GCA_034687055.1 Heteromurus nitidus
GAATAAGCTGATAATGCAAGGGAGTGTGGGTGGAGATTTTCTTTGAAACTTCGCAATATTATGAATCATTTCGCCAGCAGTGACGAAGATACGTCATCAAAAATCAAAAAGAATTAAGTGCACGAATTAAGAAGTATTTCAAAAACGTATGAAACGTGTAACACCCAATTCAGCAGATTTTGTCATATCGTAACTGCCCTAGACAAGCCTCCTTACTGCAACGGTTTTAAACAAATGTTAGGATACGAATGAATATGTACTGGTATAGGAAATCTAGAGGCTATAATTCACCAACCCTCGAACACAATGCATGTCATTATGCAAAAAGTTCTCGGTTACAGGATTTAAGTAAATTTCTTTTCCCTTAATATAACGCATTTCAGCCAGGATTGCCGGAGATAACTAGAGTAAAACAGTATATAAAATCGTTATGCTTTACAACTTAAAATTTATGTAAATAAAGGAGGATATACCTAAGTGTTATATGTGCATTCATGAAAATACCGAACACTGAACAGTTTTGTTGAACAGCTCCGTTACCTTTAATATGCACCTTTATTTGTACATATCGGAATGTACCAATTCATGTACAAAATCGTATATTTCGCCGAATTCTGATAAAGTCAGACTTTATTGTACCATGGCATAAAGTAGATTATTCATACACGGTTCCATTCTAATAATGTAAATTGCATTGTGAATCATTCCATTTTAATTTTAATGCCTACCCGTAAAACCTTTTCCAAATAGAATAACTAGGCCATCCATCCTGTTAAAATGACATTTTGTTCCGAAGTAACCGGCAGTAATTCACATTTGTTATTGAAAATTTGCACTACAGAATATATGTGTTCGCATTCTTGCTTAAATTAGACGTTTTCGGTTTTGGCCGTTGGAGTGTGAGTGCAGTTGCTAAATTCTAAACTAATGAAAATCTCATACATATGTTCCCGAAGCCACTGTGTTTAAGTTCCTATCTGAAAAGTTGTTCTGTAGTTTTATATTTTACCGGAGGAGAAAGGAATAATTAATTTCAAAGGACTACGGAAACGCAATGGCTCATTGGGTATCAGAGTTCCAACGGTGTGAAATGCCACTCATGACTGTAACGACGGAAGTCAGCCTGGCCGAGCATAACGTTTTACAATCACAAGTAGACTATATGCAATTTATTTATTTTTAAAATTAAACGAAGTTAACTTAAATGAAAAATTGCCTTAAATTATAAATTTTAGGTAAGCATCAAGGAACGTCATACAAGTACCGTGGTTTGGAATTCTTCATCGCATAACAATAACAACGTGGTTTGTAGACCACCAGTGTCAAATCATCAACGATTCGTTTCACGAACATATCTCTTCGTGAAAGAGAGCCATGATCACAGAGAGAGTGCAACTCAGATTCACGATAATAAAACAACCGTGAAAATAAGGAAATGTTAAGTTGTTTATGTGATGTGACAGAAGAACTAATCGTAAGCAAAATCAATGCGTTTACTAATGCTTGTTAACTTAACGCTGGTGTTGAACTTTAAGCTGGAGTGTTATTATTCTTTATGTATTCCCTTTCGTATATAATGTTTTGTAGATAATATTAATTCATTCAAAAGTGAAATGTTAAATATGTTACATGGCATGTAGAATTGGTTGGTACATAGAAATTATTTATGAAATTAGGGAGCGTCTTCTTCGTCTATACCAACACACTTTACGTTATACTTGTTATCTCTCCAAAGTTTGATTTGTGGATTTACTGTCATCATTATCATTGATGTAAACAACTCAATTGCGCATTGCAATTGCTCATTATAAATTTTAATCAAATAAATTCTGCTGACTGTAAAATTAAATTTACTTTTCACAAAAAAAGTTATTCCAAGGAAGCGTGATATTGCTCGCCAGTCAGATATTCCAAAAAACATAGCGTTCGATGTGCATGATTTTTCGTGGTTAAATTATTGCATCTTTCCAAGTACAAGTACAAGCAAAGATGCTCCATGCAAATTCATGATGTGGTTTATGTGATCTAATATAATCTTATCTATCATTAATCATCTCTAACCTAGTATTCCTTCTTCCAACATTATACCGGATTCTTGTGTTTTAGGAATCAGGCCAATTCTACCTTCTTCCACCAAATTCGTCATCCTCTTATATAGAATCGTGATAATTGTATCCTTTTGCAAGAAACGACACATTTAAATTTCATCCAATACAATGCGGAACAAGATAGATCACACAACATACGTAAGCAAGGGTCTATAAAATTGTACTGCAAAGGCTCAAAATTCCAAGCCAGCCATGTATGTACATCAGCAATAATAACAACTACGTCCGAAGGATTCCCAATAAAGGGCCTACAGCAATTCTGAAAATCTGTTTTTCAGTGAAAAATATTAACCCTGCAAACGTCAAACGTGGAAATGAACATGTGTCATCGTTTCTGAGTATAACCTTTGCACGTAGTAGCCTAATTCTACGATTCAATACAATTCCTTAAAAATCCAGCGGAAACCATAAGTGTGACTGACTTCGACAACTTACTTGGACATAAATCTTACCAATAAACTTTTCTAGTGGTTTTGGTTTTACATTCGGAGTTCACACATCAGGCTAACCACGTTATTTACAATTTTTTGTTATAACTTATAAACATGAATCGTATATTGAAGATGCGTCAACCTGCAAACGTCAGTCGCCGCTTAGTCTCGCGTAAAAAGGACTTGGTGCCGCCCATTACTCATTCTCATTAACGCATCTTGAAATGAGGGGTATTGATGTATATGATTTGTTGTTAACAAGAAAAGCTTGACGAGCACGAGCAACAATCAAATACACAACTTATTATTTATGTACATAAGTACCTCAAGGTATGGAAAGCCATACACACAATTACGATTAGTTAATGACTATGTACAGGTAAACTGTAAAGGTGTCTGTCTGTTGACGATTGATCAAATTTTGCAAGCTTTTCGGTGAAGTATTTACAAGCAAAGGAGTCCCCGTGCACACACGCACATGACATAAAATTATGCATTGCAAAAACTTGAAATGCACTTAAATATCCCAAATTCTGGAATTTACTGGTGCTCATACAAAAAAAATTGTGGAAGTGTTGTCGACATAACATATATGCAAGTATGAGTATGCACTCATATTCTTATTTATAACTTACGACAGCACAATATTAACAATTAGTGATTCAGCCTTGAGGATAAAATGGCCGAATAAAATATGCGGTCAACACTGTTAATCTCTCCATAAAATTGAGTAAAAACCGAAGATAATATGTTAGTGCATGCATACTGCATCCAACACCGCAACCCAGCCTCCATAACGTCGCAGCGGAAAGGTAGGAATCATGTTGTCTGCAGGTCTGTTTGTTCATAGTTTTTGTACCATCAACGACACTCCACGGTGACATTTCCGAGTTTCATATAACCTCCTTTTGTACTATTAACTATGATACGAACCCATTATAACCTTTGCTTGAAGATTGAAAGTAAACAAAAAGTGAAAGATACTGAACATGCTTGTGTGGATGTATGTAAATCCACTCTGCTCTACTAGATTACCTCTGACCTTCAGACAAACTTCAAAAAAGCATTTTCTAAAATGATCAATATGTTCAATATGCACCTGACGTCACGTGACTTATTATGGTCTTTAATCAAAGCGATCATCAAAGTGATTTCATGAATCGAGTTTATTATCTCAGAGTAAACTAACGACGAAACTGAAAAATTGGGCGGAAGCTTGATGACGTTTTTTGATGCGACTCTCTTTCTCTCTCTGTATGCCTTTTTTGCCCATTAGTGGAGCTGTTATATAAATTTGATTATCCTATCATATCCAGAGTGGAGCCAACTGCATGCCCACGTAAAAGTTATCTTCTTTGTGCGGGACACACTATTATTCCACCAAAATCGTAAATGTTATTGTGCTCTTCACACTTTACAAAAAACATGTAGCATGTCCATACATAGACACCGAGAGGATATATGCACAGGTATTTATGGTATTTTCCCTGGAAAATAATGCTTCCCACTCATTTATTCCAATCAAATCAATTCCACTCCGTACCACAATATATCATCTTTTTTTCTGATACAACTCATTACTGAGAAACTCTCCTGCCTTATCGTTAGTTGGTTTACAAAAACCATATACTTTGAACACACAAAGAATAACCTTTCGTGCATGATAGTGCATAAGTTATTGACATTGTTCCAGGACGAACTAACTGCGCGTGATGCTAGAAACTATATAGCCTTTAAAAGATTGCTGAGAAAGTAGATGACTGAATGGTAAAAAAATTTCCTGTTTGGGCTATTCCGACAAAGTGAGCTTTACCATGTCATTCAAATGTATACTATGTGCACAGAGAGCTCTATTATTTTGTTTGCAAGCTTGACTTTTCTACGTTCACAACAAAGTGCGAAAAAACAGGATAAAGGCATAAGAAAAAGGAACGACCTAAATGAGCTCATGCATGCACGCTTTTTTCCGAACAGTTGATGGAAGTCATCATGAGTGAGCCGTGAATAAAGCATGTGCCCGTATAATGGCATATATCCGCATCAACAACGTCAACCTTTTAAAGTTCCTAATCAAACGCTTGCCTGTAGTGATATGAAATGGAAGTGTTGGTTGGTTGTGTGCAAAAAAAAACAACTTAAAGCAATGCTCTTCATCCATAGTCAATAGTCATAGCCTAACCTAGGTTAGAAAATGCAGCTTTGTATGCCTTTTGCTATTTGATATGCCTCTGAGCTTTTGGCTTTCAGCTTTTTGCACACTAAAACATATGAAGAGAAACTTTGCTCGCAAACATTCACAGCGCTGTCCATATACTGAACTTCATGTAGCAGCGGTCAATGTTTGCTCACTCGCGATGTAAGAAGAGAATGTGTACAAGAGTAACATTGCAGTCCAGGAATGCTGATTATGACGCTGACGCTGCTATATTACCTGCATATATCGTCAGTAAGCTTAAAGCTCACACATAAGTTTTGCATAGCTCACTGGGGCATATTTTTTCTCCCTTTTCCAACCAAAAAGCAAATAAATTTAATCAACCTTCGTCACTTGGCCGGTAGTCGTGTCAAAGCGTACGGGAAGGCAGCATGAATTCTGCAGTGGCGAAGGAAACTTTGCGAAACCACCGAAGTGAGCAGTACGATTTCATGCTGACGATCTCCCGTCAATTTTTACATTGCCGAAGACTATTGTCATTGTAGCAGACATATAAATACGAACATACGTAATTCTAGTAGCAAAAAAAACTTTTTGCAATAATTTCTGTAGTGCCATTTGAAATATCCGTTGTGTATTCCTTTTTATTTTCGCACAAACATCGCTGCAACAGGGAGGACAATGTCAGTTTACATATGATTTTTTCCTAAGCAAAGATTTCGATTGACTGCGATCTGCGAAACTTTCATGTGCACAAATCTATATGCTCTTATCTTTTTATCACGAACGTACTCGGAGCGCACAGATAAGTGAGTGAACTGTGGAAATATAGCATGGGTGCAATTTATCATTGAACGAAGGACAAAAATATTTCAGTTTGTTTTCCATAATCAGTTTATACAACCTTCAGACAGAGACTTTCTTCTTTTTGCTAAACTGCTCACTTAGCGAGTTAGCAAAGATGTTGAACAACAACGACATTTCGTGTCCCCAGTGTGCGGAGGCTGGTTCGAAACACCAGAAAAGGGGAGGAAATTCCAGCCTAAGGTTTAGTGTGATACTCATCTCAACTCTTCATGTGGTCTCATGGTTCGGGGTTGGAAACGCGGCTCCCATCGGTACCGACACAGGTGCAATGGTAAGTATACATCTTTGTGAAAATGTTATGCAAGTTGACACGAAAGTCATGTGTGATGGCTCATTATTTCTTGCTGACTTCATTGCATGCATTACCTACCCTAATGTGCTAGCTCTCTATTTCCAAAATCAAATGCATTCATGTGGTTGCTTTGTTGTACTTGTACACAAGTTCTGATTCTGACACAACGGATGTTTCATCCAGTGGCAGTAAAAAATGATGTGTCATTTCATTTTACTTTTCAAGCTGCGCGTGAATAAGAAACCAAATATGAAGCATATCGTGCCAGAACAGGTATGCTGGAATTACACTGAAATTGTTCATTATATATTTTCTTTTGAAAATGTTACATTATGATACACACACTCACACACTCTACTTGGCAGATGTACGAATTTTTTATTTGTATTTTTTCTACCTGCTAATTATTGCATGAACCCATGTTTTAAAGGGAATACACCTTTGTTTGCTTGCACTCCGGGTTCTTCTTACCGATTTACCACAGCCTCAAATCCTTGCTAAAATGTGTTGCAAACGGATGTAGCTGGTAGCTGGTATATCTACTTACTTCTCTACGAATGACTCATTTGTTCATGTTGGTCAACCAAACCATCTACCAGACGCAAGAAAACCAGTTTATTGTAAGAACACAAACGCAGAATATGTTTGGTTTACTAATTCAGCAAGCCATTTCGGTTTATCAATGAATCAGTATAAGCACAATTGAAATTCAAATTATCAGCTTTAATCGTAATAGTATACGCAATACTTTTCATCAATCAAAGTTCAGATACACATTTAGGTAGGTAGATAAATATTCCCAGTGATGCATCCTTACTTTGAGCATGAGTCATCTTCTACCGTACAACATGATTTGCAAGTGCAACCTAGTCAGGATTCTCATCGCACCCAAACACATCTCTCTCTTGCATTGTTCAGAATTACGAAAATACGAGCAAGTGACAAGAAATGAATTGTTTATAAAATGTCATGATTCAAGGAGGAGACCTGACAATTTCTTGAATTTGACGTGTTCACAATCAGTTCGACAAATATGGTGGTACGATTGAGTCATGCAACATGTCTGAGTTTTCTCAACTTGCTTCCTCCTTTTCCTTACTTCGAGCCGTCGACTTGAAGGAAAATTAGGAGAAACAAACAAAGCATGTCAAAAACACGACTCATGTTCCCTTTCCTGGCATTTCATTGATGATCTGTTTTCAAGCTTATAATTTGTTAGGAGGAAGATGAATTGAGTTTTTTTGGAAAGAGATATATGGTCACTAATATATCGTACATTAGCGTGCAGCTGGTTATATGTGCCCTGCGGAGTACTCTCTGTTATTGTTCATTTTATAAGGTACACATGCAATGCCCTCAAGTAGGAACAAGGTACTTCGCACAAATGATTTGACGAAATGAATTATCAATTACACCGTCGGAGAGTGGCTACAAAAAACGAGATGAGTTTGGGAAAGGGTGTGTGAGAAGAAATCTATTTCTGTGAAATTAGCTTCTTCAAAGGTATTTTTTGCCACGATGTGTCATCATATCCCCTTTTCGAGTTTACGGTTTCTCGTCGTATGTATCCCAACATTTTTATTCTGCGAAGTCATTGTCCTTTGCGTTTTCGCAACAAACAAGATAATAAAGTACCCGAGGCGAGTACCGGACAGTATGGACATTATTTCACTGTAAGTGGTCTTCTCTTCCATGGCACAAATATGCACCTTATAAATATCGGAAGTGATTTAGGTTCTCACTGGTGTATGACATCGTGATCGTTCCAGTACCTCCAGTCATGCGAATGTTTGGTAATTGCATGAAATGTAAGTGAAAGGGACATGAAGGGTTTTTTGTAGTTTCGCATGGTATTTGCTAAGTCAGTTTTACGCAGTCGATTCCATCAATTCAATCACGAAATGTGGCAAACTTTTGTTTTTCTCAGCGTTACAGTTCGGGGATGATTTTGAGTGCAAAAATTCTCCCTGGATGGGAAATTTGTTGTCACTTTTTGGAGTTTTATAGCCCTCTTACATGTACTTATCAAACATGTCCAAACATGCTGGAATGATTTTCTGGATTTCTTTTACCGATTTTATTTGTGAATGCTTCAAATGCTCAAAATACAACCTTACTTTTATTTCTCATTTCAACGTTCACTATAAGACTCTGAAATAGTATGGTAAACAAGAAAGAAGTGCAATGAACGTAACAAATCTATGAATGGGGGATCGTCAATACTGTTGGGTGTTATTATACGTTCAAGCACAAGATCACTAACTTCATGTACCTTCTAAGTTTTAGTGTAGGAGTGCATAATCGATTTGTCATACGAGAATGTCAAGAGTCTTTTATAACTTCCTTATAAAGCGGAACATTGAGCTTAAAAATCTCGCGAAATGTTATCTGTGAGGCATCAGCATGACTTATGCACTTCACATGCTACAGCAAATATACGCATTATTTTTTAGGTTCATATTTTCGCATTTTATGAGCTTGACTTTGCCATCTGAGTACCGACAGAATAAGTTTAAACCAGCACATGAGTAGGAATAATAGATGTGTGTGTGTGTGTAGCTGTTCTTGATGAGTTGATGATAGTAAAGGATGATTCACCACGGTTTAGAGTTTTAGCGTACGGACGGGGAGAGAGCAAGCAAGGATATAAATGTGTGATAATTTATGCCGTGCAGCATTCCAACAAGTAAATAAAATGTCTTTCACTCGAGAAATCCTAAAGTGTTGAATGTGCTGTGGAGAGAATAATATATATTATGCTTCTTCAATTGTCTGACGATGACTCATGGTATGGGCAACAAAAATCAGAATTAAAGACTCAACACTACACAAGGATCGCAGTGCTCTATTAACGCATTTGGCGATTGCAGTTTAAGGTACGGTACATCTAAAAGATCAACAAAATGACTCGGCTTATTCGGTTCTATAAAAGGTTCTTCCGTCTGCCATATTTAAAGTGAATCAGTCGAATGACCGGACAAAAGTTTGCAAATTCTGTTTACAAACTCGTAACATCGATGAGATCTTTGGTACAACAATCACATTTCTCAAACAATATCAAGGTGGGGATTTTCATGAAAGAAAGCTGATGAGACATTGAGGCAACTCATCGTGAAAGCTCCATTACATTCCAGCAAAGAATTTTGACCCTTGAAATTTGAATCTCGACGAAATACCAGTCTTCCAGAGCCGAAATGTAATCTTCGAAGCAGGAGTAAGCGATTGTACCGGAGAGTGTCTTGTCTTTGTATCTGGTTTGCATAATGACTTTCATTATTCAAGCATGATGCCTAATGGGATAACTA
This sequence comes from Heteromurus nitidus, assembly GCA_034687055.1. NCBI lineage: Eukaryota > Metazoa > Arthropoda > Collembola > Entomobryomorpha > Entomobryidae > Heteromurus > Heteromurus nitidus. The sequence goes on from JAQFZW010001353.1 coordinate 9,159, forward strand.
CGTAAATGAATTAAATATTTATCCAAATATATAATGCATGCAGATGCATGCACACGTCTGGAAATTATAACGATGACGCAACTTTGCTACTATCTACCTTGATTGCTTCTGGAATTCGAAAATCTTACGTTCCACGTTCCAAGATAATTTGTTTCACACAGCATTGCAGTTTGCAATGAAGGGAACTCGTTTATTTAGTTGACGAAGTTTCATTTACTAAAGCTATATACTTATTTGCTGCAGTACTCCTGAACCTGCCATTGACCCACATCCTCAAGAGTGAACAACGTATACCGGGCTTCTTCATCAAGTCAATAAATACATATCCCTGCGTAAATCAAGTTCAGATTTAATATTTTATAGATTCAGCTCTTAGGCTCACACGGAGAAGCCACAGCAGTATATTATTATCCGACCGAATAGTTTACCTCACAACCCTCTGCTTCCAAATTTCACGGCATGCTATGTATGTTTCCCGCAGGAAATTATTTCCTTAAAGTTTAGCCTCCGTCAATTTGTACTGTGACCTAGATATTCCAAGACTTGCCTTGCGAACAATCTTAAACTTGTATATTGTTATTTTACGTGTACATATATTGACTAAACACCGTATACTACACGGATTAAAGCGTGTAGAAAATACAATTTGCCGTATGCACAATGACCTCCAATTCCAGGTGAGTCCAGTAGGAGAATGCAAGGCATTCGTAACGTCTTACCGTTGCGATCCACCAAGTCCAGGTTCGGACTAAGGAAAAATGCTATTAATACAACAGGGATGTGTATTATGTATTAGTGTTTTAGTGTTGGAATGAATTCTGAGCTTTTCCAGAGTGTAAACGCAATAGAGGTGTTGACTTTGCAAACACTTCACAGGCTACGTGACCTGTTTTTATTTTTCTTATAAAATAGCATATCACCCTCTTGGCATATATTAAAAGTCCTCAACATACCCTACATTCCTTGCTTTATAAACCGTACTATCAACATGCGTAGTTATATAACGTATAACTCCAAAAAGCGCAGGTGAATGCTGTACAAAGTATTAAGAAATTGCTGTGTTCTATATACAAGAGTTAATAGTTTGAAATATCAATTTCACTTTGCATCTGAAGAGATATATGAGAACAAAACCTCGTATCTATATACATCTTTTAATTATTCTGGAATGGAAGCATTGGAAAAAATGTAATTTTGATACCTGATTATAAGCATAGAATTCATACAGCTCGATATTTGGTTTAACTCAAGCACGTGTTTTCGTTTCGTGTGTAATTTGATAAATGAGAACAAAGGACTATTTTATGTCATAAGCTACAGCGTTACAACGAACAATAACCGCCCATCCTTTCATTTAATCTGATAATTTACATGATTTGTGGTTCTGCAAAAAAATCATAAACTACGTATCACTCAATTTGAGAACTCACTTAACTGGAATTTTGTTGTGAAGGACGAAGGACATATCTGTCCTCTCCTGATGCATGTACTTCACAGGATCATGTGCAGGAAGCATGAAACTCGAGACTCATGATGTAGACTTTTCTTCAGTTACTTCTCTCATCCAATATCTGTCATAGAGCTCCTCTCACATTTTGGAGATAATACGTAGTCCAGAGAAGAAAAACTCACAACTACATAGAATCCTGTACTCGTAACAAATTTTTCAGGAAGAACAAAGAAGATAAAGGTATAATTTAGGTGTCTCCTCGAGCAATCTTTACTCTCCCCATTGTACCTATTTTTCCTTCCAGTTTCCAACTGCGCGTTGAAGTGGCATGCTAATAAGTTACGAAATTAATCGTCTGTTTTTTGGGATACGATATGTTCGATTAGGAAAACGAGATACAAATTAGGTGTATACAAGTAAAATGCCTTGCAGCACTGTAATTATTGCACATTATTTATTATCGCTTCGCATACTCTCTTCCGCACTTTGCTCCAATTGAATCTGCTTTAAAATATGATGTGTACATTCACGATTTTTATTTCTCTCGGACATGAATTTTTAAATATGCACAAGGATTTGGCATGAATTCATTGTGTACTTTTATACAAGAGGTCTTTTGTTTAAAAAAATGTCTTCTATATGAACCAGGAAGCATATGTCTCCAGTAATCGTCCGTGGCTAATGTGTTGTTGCATTCTTTTTTCAGATGTACCTATCGCAGTTTGGCTGGCTGGATCCAAGCTCGAAGAAAATGGGTTCTCAGTCATTAATAGATATAAGAAAATCCATACAAGACTTCCAAGCATTCGCTGGACTTAATACTACGGGCGAGTTGGACTTAGAAACAGTGGAAACCATGAGTTTACCAAGGTGTGGAGTTCGTGATAAAATTGGACATGATGCTCGACGGAGGAAACGCTACGCTTTACAAGGTAGTGTGCAATATAAATGCTTATTATTACACATTGTCTTCTGAAGAATGTGCCAAAGGCACCATGCACCATGATGAAATTGTGCAGGGGTAATCAACGAAAGTAAAACTCTCTGTTGAAAAGAAGTTCCTCTCTGTCGCCCGACACGTTGACGCTGACGTAAAGTCGAAAGAAAAAAAGTTGCAATTAACCAAAACTTCCTTGTCCTGGGTTTCATACACAAAAGCAGAAGAATGACCGATTAAAACATTAGTTGGTGAAATATGTCTCACGAACTGAAACCTTTTCTCTCTCCGCACACAAAAAATAGCTCAGGCAAAGAGCGTTTAAATACTTTTGCCATGCACACATAGTATATCCGCTACAAAATTCACAAAAAGTACCGAATCTCGACTTGGTATAAGGATACCGTGTCACGCTATATCATCGATCCATTTGTGAACCAAGGAATCCTTCCATTTCACGACATTCGAATAAACGAAAAAAATGGATTTAGGACTATATACCATATAACTTTCGCTTCTCCATAGTGTATCATGGTAAAAGAGGAAATTTAATAACACCTGAAGACAGACGTAGTCCATAGTCTAATGTGAAGTCTTCTGCAAAAATATCGACATTAATAACCAAGGTCAATATTTTCCCCTGAATCTGACTTTGACCTGACCTCATTTACGTTCTAAGCATGTATATCGATTTCACTTTTCTAATGCAAAAAATGTCTGGATATAGAGAAAAAGTAATGTGCCATTTTTCCGTAGCCTTCTTCATCAAAACCCGACCAAGGGAAATTTTTCACTGACACCCTGTTTGCAATGTATTCACTTCATGACATTTACCGTGAAAGTATGAAACATATTGCCCACTTTTGACAAATGAAAGGAATTCTTAGAGAGCCACACACCTGCTATTATAAAAAATGGAATACAATGGGATGCCTCAAAGCAACCGAGAAATGAGTTATGATTGTGACAAGACTCTAATAATTGCTATTAAGTAGAAGAAAAAACAACCTGAGCGTGTATTTGCATGAGTGTATCCATTTGATCCTTAATGGATTTTATAGACTTTGTTGTCAACTCTCGTCATTCTTATATGTATTGAGAAACCTCGAGAATGGATATGAGAGAACATTAAAACGATTTTGATGTGGAAGCATTCACTTGTGCGTATCCAAATTGCGAAAAATAACATATTAATTTAAATGCTTGTATGCCTTTTCAGGGTCAAGATGGAAGGTGAAAAACTTGACGTATAAAATTTCAAAGTATCCACGTGTAGTGGAGGTGCTGGGCCGTGATCGCGTAGATGCTGAAATAGATGAAGCTTTCAAAGTTTGGGAAAATGCCACAGACTTGACATTCACAAGAAAGCCTGGAGGAAAAGTTCATATTGAAATTAGGTTCGAAAATCGAGAGCACGGTGACGGCGACCCCTTTGATGGTGAAGGTGGGACCCTAGCTCACGCATATTTCCCCGTCTACGGAGGAGGTTTTTTGAATTAATTAATGATATCATTAATTTCATTGTTATAATTGTCAATCATTATCAATGTTAATTTCATTTTTCAATTTTCCATTTTCAGACGCGCGTAAGTATTGACACATTGATTTTAAAATTAAGGTTTTCATTTTTTAAGTATTTGTAGAATGTTTTTTTTAAAATTTCGATTAAATTTAATTAATTTCGAAGATTTTGATGACGATGAGAAGTGGACAATTAAGACATACCGCGGGACAAATTTGTTTCAAGTGGCAGGTAACGGGAAAGATTGCATCTCTATTGTTGTGTATTTAGAGTTTTGCTATATAAAATGGAGTAAATTTTAAATCTGTAGCGCATGAGTTCGGACACTCACTGGGCTTATCCCACTCGGACGTAAGAGAATCTTTGATGGCACCGTTTTATAGAGGATATAATACTAAATTCAAGCTTCATTCCGATGATATTTCAGCAATTCAGGTAATTAAATTGGGGTTTACATCTATAGGAAGGGAATATAACATGCATGAAGGCTATGACAAATATTCCCACTTTGTCAACATTTTAGAGCTTGTATGGAAAGAAGACTACACCACCTCCAAAAATACCTTCCACATCACGCCCCAAGACTACATTCCCTGTCACTCAACCGGGGGCTGGAAAAGCTGACAACAAACTCTGCCTAGATCCTAAAATAGACGCTGTTACAACAATGTCTGATGGGAATACTTACGCTTTTAAGGGTAAAGTTAAACTAGTGATAGTCAATTATTTAAGTATATTGTAACCGTTTGATTAAGACGTGTTCTATATTATGAGCTTCTATCTTATCAATAGGAAGCGACGTCTATCGTCTAACAGACAACGGGATTTATGTTGGATACCCAAAGCGAACATCCGCCGTATTTCCTGGTTTGCCCAGTGGCCTAGACGGAGCTTTCACTTGGTCCAATGACAAGACTTATTTCTTCAAGGTCTGCATAATATACTACGACAAACCGCAAATTTTGCCATGAAAATACTACTGGAATTTTTGAAATGCATGTTTGAAAAACTTTCTTCCTAAATTTTATTCTTTGCAGGGATCTCAGTATTGGCGATTTACCAACATGACTGTAGATGCAAGCTATCCAAAAAATATAGCGGAGGGATTTTCGTCAATTCCTTCAAACATTGATGCAGCCTTTGTATGGGGTGGGAATGGGAAAATTTACTTCTTCCAAGGGGACAAATACTGGAGATTTGATCCAGCAAGAGCACCCCCAGTTAGTTTTGGCTATCCTAAACCGATTTCGAATTGGAACGGGATTCCAAGCAACTTAGATGCAGCACTCAAGTACAGCAATGGCTTCACGTACTTCTTTAAAGGCGATAAGTATTGGCGATTTAACGACCGCAGTTTTTCCGTAAGTTACATATCTTGTTTTGGTTTAAAGGAAATCACGAGCTTCATTTAAACTTCATTAATCACATGTATGCTTCGTCAAATTCCCTTGAATTCATAGGTGGACACGGCAGATCCTCCTTTTCCAAGAACGGTTGGAAGTTGGTGGTACGGTTGTGGGAAGAGCAACACCATGAAAAATACGCCGAGTGATTACAGTGATGACAGCGATGTTGGTGAGTATGACGATATGAATGACGGCAGTTCAGCTAGAGACTTTGGTGGTAGTCCTCATGATAAAACAGATTCAGACTCTGACGCAAATTCACGCAAAAGTTGGTGGAAAAAAGCTTGGAGTTGGACCAAAAACATTTTTGGATAACCATTTAGCAAATTCACATATTATTATGAAGACATGCATAACTTTCAGATAGCTTTTTGGGGGTAAAACAAGACAAGTAGGATTCGATTGATTGCAAACTGCAATGTAGGATTATTTTATTGTATTTGTATTAGTAATCATGATTTTTTTGTAGCATCAAGTAGCATGCGTGAAAATTTACACAATCAGCTAGAATGCGCCACGTTATCAATGCATATCACATCATTGCCGATTACCAAATTTCATTATGTACAATGAGCAGCGGCTTAAATGTTATGTGAACACGGTTGGATATAAATTATTGTTTACTTGTACAAATGTATAATTTGGTTTGGATTTTAAAGGGTTCTAACATTAATGCATGACGTTGTCGATTGTCACACAACATACTTAACTAAAATGCGTTTGTTTGCTTTGACGCTAAAAAGCATGCTAGCATTCGTTTTTCTGTTTCGTCATTTCTTACGCTGAATGTACCGTTTTTTTATTTGGCTTATGTTCGAAACGTTTTATTATGTTCCAGACTACTTATCGCGGCCCCAAACTTGAGTCTCACTAGCCTAGCCTCCTTCCAAGGAAGTTTTTATAGCGTCCAATCGTGAAACATTTACGTTCAACAATGCAGCGCAAAGCGCATACTGCTTCCCGATTTATGCATACAACTACAAAATATGCGTCTACAGATTGCAACCCTTTATACCACATTTTGCCCACCTTCTTGCTGCTGATCTGTGCGGCTGATGCTTTTTTGCATTAAAATTATTAATTTTTCCTGTTTTTTACAATTGATTTGGCTTCTTTTTTAAGTTGCATTTATGTTTTCATACGTTTTTTTGTGTACAGGGTTAATATGTGTTGATTTATTTATAAAATATTGTTTCATTACAAATAGAGTTCGAGATTAGTTTACAGTATTCATTTCAGTTATAAATGCTAAATGTTTTATTTAAATGATTTCTGTATATTTCGCTGGCTGTATGTATGTATTTCGATTTAATATAATATAACTTTTACGTAAGTCGCTCCTTTAGCCAATGCAAGTAACCTAATGTAGCTTTAAGGGTATATACCTTCCCAATGAATTCTAGGAGTCGAGATATCAATTTTTAACGTGGTTTAACCTCCTACTTGCGTGATTTTTGTATTTTAGTAGTGAAACACTACAGAAGTTAATAATTAGGTTATATGGTCTCGGTTGAAGAAATGAAACTAATCAAAAGTATTTATCGTTGTTGTAATAAAGGTGATCATTCTGGAAGCTCATCGGATGTGATATTAACATCTAGCAACCGTCTAACAAATGCCAGGATTGTCTTAACCATTATGTTGCCTTTTATAGTAAAACACATGTGGATATGATTTGTACAAAATTTTGTTTACTCAAACTGGACTGTATTGAAATAAAAGACTTTTCTAATGTATTACAAAAATGCATCACGATATACTAGCATATACTCTATAGGTAGAATAAAATATTTCTAAAATAAAAAAATTATAAAAGGTAGAATAAAATGCGCACGCACCTTATTCTAACGGAATTGGACACATATCATAAAAGCCGCTGTCCACTTCGGACACTCTTTTCCAAGCTTCCGCAAATTCTGGAAGTATCCACAATTGAGTAACTGTGCGAATCCTTTCCAATACTCCTCGTAATTCATCGAGTTTGTCTGAAGATATGAACCCTTGAAGTATCTTTGACCAAATGTAATGGTTGTCGTAAAAATCAAAGGTAATAGCCAGCTCGGAGGCCATAATAAAGTTCTTCATATTCAGCAGTCTTTCCAGGAGTTTCACTTTATTCCTCATTTTCAATGCGTAGGCGTTCATCCTAAGGCCAGCGTTATTCAAGTCCTCCACTAGCTTAGTTAATGTACTACAGATATAACACAAATGAAAGTTTGAATTCAAACAAATCACATTGTACTATGTTTGTTCAATAGTTAAAATTACACTTCGTATTACATTACCTGTCAGTTTCTTCGATGACAGTGCGTTTGGTATCAAGCAGCTCTTCTTTTATACCTTCAATTTCCCTGATCATTTCTTTGTACTGGTTGGAATATGTCAGATCCACATCCTCAAAGCTTTTGATATTTCGAATTAAGGATCGAAATATGGAAAAATACAGGTCCATCTCCCCAAACTTAAGTAAAGTCTCCCCGATCGTCACTAATTTGGTTTTTATGATCTCCCACTTCACTGCCGTTCCTGCTAACCATTTGTAAATTTCCAGGAACTCGTGTTCCAGAGGAATTTCTTGCTCTTTCAAACTTAAGAAAATGCGAAAAAAGCATAAAAGTTGCCCCACATTTTCGAATCCTTCATCACACGAACAGCTTAAGCGACATAAAAACTCCTGCAGAACATGCATTTGTTCCAAGGACAAATTTGGACATTGTTCCATCAGTGTGGTTGCAATTCTAATACCAGTGGACTGAACTAAATCACGGTTGCCCGAAGAATTGTTGATATCAATATTTAAAGGTGTATTCACAACAAATTCAACAATACTCCATAGTGTCCGGGCAGGATTTCCAGCAAAGCCAAGTTGAGTTAAGAGGGCACCCAAGGCAAGCAAAATGTCTGGATAATATGTTCCCGTGATTTGGCCAAGACGCTTGCAGTCCTCAATTAGTTGGTCCGGATTGTTCATTTTTGTCTCTGCAAACATAGGACATAAAGCATACTATTACTTAGACTCCTAGGCCTTGACATCATAAACACTACTATCCCTGAGCATCTTACCACTCATTAGAGCCGTAACAATAACATATGGATATTCCGACTCGTACACAATGTCCAGTGGTAACATAGGAAAAGCTTGCTTGAGTTTCGCAGTGGTATATGCAACAGGATCATTGCTATCAGTTGTCAAGAATTTGCAAATGTTGAGGTACCTTACTTGTTCCTCTGGCGTGTAAGAGAGTTCTGGATCCTCAATACTTTCAATCTGTAAAGCACACACGTATAAATGCAGTTAAATACGGAATTTACATGAGGGAGTTTATTTATTGTGGGTATTGAGAAAGAACCTTACGCGTTGAAGTTCTAAGAATACTCTGCGTGTTAACGATTTCTTTAGTTTCGGGTGCTCGCAGAGGCGGGCTGAAACTATTTCTTCTTCTGAAACTTCCGTGTCGTACATTTGAAGGATGAATTCGAGGTAATCAAGTCGAACATCATTCAATACACTTGGGATATTTTTTAGCAGCTCCTTGCAATCTTCACGAAATCCTGGCTTTTGTAACTTCAAAATCCTTAGAAGTGCCATCTAAACATTTCAGAAAACTCGAAATGACATATGCTTTGATTGTTACAGGACTATTAGTACGCATATGCATGACAAACTTTGCAGCATTCTCACCGTTACACAACTTCGTTTTCTAAAGATGTTGGCTGCTGTTAATTTATACTTGTTCAAAACACAGCGAAAAGGCACTTGTTTACGCATGCTGCATATATCATCATGAAGACGCATGCAGTCAGGATCCAAGTTTATACGTGGAAAGCTGTCTAAGATAAGCTTAACCATGTTATCAATGCCTGGAGTCCACGGGACTGGCCATTCCTCGGAAATTTTCTTCGTACACTGCAGCTTCACTTTTGGCGAAGATATCAAGTTTACCAGACATATAATTCGCTCCTCGTGTGGAATATTTATAGCTTGAATAAAGTACGGAATATCTTGCAGAACAGACTGAATTTCAAACGACAAACAACATTTCAAATATGAGGAAAATATGAATATGTTAAAATAAAAAAGGATATTGCAATATGCAGTACTAACCTTGATGTGTTCGGAGAATAGATAGTCAATGTTTAATTTTTTCCTGGATGCATAAGGACGTAGAAAACTTGACACGAATTTTTCAATTTCGTCACTTCTCAACAAATTGTACAGCAAGTTATTAATAACCTCCGTAGTAGCATTCTATTAAAAATATTATTAATGGAAATTAGAATTACTTTTTTAATAAGGTTTCAAGTTTAATGTTAACTTGTAACCGCATTTGTGAGCAAAACTGACCTCAGTGTAATCCTTAAACAAAATTCTTATTGAATGTCCAGTCTTCAAATCTGTTAATTCCTCCAAAACTTGTTTCAAGTTGCACAGATTGTCGCCAATCTTCTGTACAATGGTTTGTTTCGCTATTGTGAGTGGTTGCATTGTTCTTGCATGCTGAAGACGTCTGATTTCATCTTGAACGACAGAGCTCAAAACGTTCACAAATTTTAATGCATTCATGGGCCAATCCACCTTCCCCTCCAACGTCGACACTTGGCGAAGTATTATGGTAAGTAGAAAATTTAGCTCGGCTATGCCAGCATCCGTTTGGCGAAGGGATTGACCATGGACTTCAGAGTGAGCAACTTTTTCTACGGTAAATGGCAATATGGTTTTTAAAAGTGAAATCGATTCGGCCGTTTTGAGTTGATGGTTGAATAAAATATTGAAGAATGGCACAAATTCCTTTAGTGTGATGGAAGGCACAAATTCCTCAAAATGTCTCCTCCAAATTTTTTCACATTTATCAAAGTTTCCCTAAAACCATTTAGAATTATTAAGCACTTCTCCTACGCATTTTATAAATAAACTAGGTTAGATGGCATAGTTTTAGTATTGTGTCTTAGTGTCTTACATTTTGTAAAAACCAGATACTTTGCTGAAACATGGTATTTTCTTCCGAAATAAGTGAATTCCAGTCGTTGATGTTTCCTGTTGGGTACACCAGTTCGAACGTATAAAATTTCTTCATTGTCAATAAAAGGAGGCTTGCATCCCTTGTTTGAGAACATTCCGATACTCTTGTTTTCCCTATTCCAAGAAATTCCTTTATCCATCCCACCTTCGGTAACTGAGCTTGAACACAGAAATTGCAGACAAATTGGGCGTCTTGTATACTTTTGAGAACGTCAAGGAGTTCCTTGTAAGAAGCATCTATATGTTGAATTTCACAAGATATTTCGATTAAACTTAGAAAATTACTTTCTAAAATGCCATTACTATTAAGTTCACACACCTGAAGCCACTCCAGATGTCGAGGTTAACTTGTTCAATAAATCTCTTGCCTTGGCCTTCTTGACAATATCCAAATCTTTTTTGTAATGTAAGGCTAATTCTTGTGCTTCACCGTATTTGCCTCGTGACAGTAACTTTTGTAAGGTTACATCGGTAGATGTTTCCAACATGTGATATAGTCTGACTTTGACGGATGTCGCCTCAACAATAGAAAACGGCTCTTCAAATGAACTAATGTGTCGAGGAAACTTGTAATAGCTGCGTTCTTCATTCCCAACTGCTGGTATTTTGAAAATGAACTCCAGCGAAAACTTTGGTCCGCTAAATATTCCAACGTAATTTTCGCATGTGGAATTGGATTGGCTGCCGAATAGAGTCCATAATTTCACATTACCTTCGTTGTTTGCAACTAACGCGAAGTCATGAACAATCATTAGCTCCGATGGTAGCTTCAACGATTCCGTTTCAAACAGATTTCCTCCCACTGTGATTTCCAATTGTCCATTTGCCAGGAGAATAAATTCTAACCTACGCCAATAAAATATATAATATTAAAAATATTAATATCTTGTTCAATTCGTTTACAAATTATTTATAACTAAAACAAATGTTGAATATCTAAAAAGCCTTATTTTATTACCCATCAAAAGCTATCGTCTTTTTTGGGATTGCATTGGATGGCTTGTTCAACGATAAGCAGAAATTACTGGATAACTTTTTGTTGACGAAAATGTGTGGACGGCCTGTATTAGAATCGTTCAGCTCAACAATTACAACTTTTCCGCATTCTTCAACCACGATTAACTTATTCCGCGTAGGCGATGAAGCGCACACGACCTATTAAAACCAACCAGTACGAAACTACCATAATATAATGCACGGCATACCTTCCTCATATTTCTTTTCAAGAACTTACTCTACTGGAAATCTCCAGGTTCCTCGATACATCCTGCAGAGTTCCTAAATCGATATCCAAAGACAGGTTTTGGTCATGAGTAGAATCTAACGTACCATCTGAGAGACAGATATCCGGAAATTTGCAAACTAAGCCACACACAGAAACAACGATAAAGTCTAATTTTGTAGGGTCCGGATTAGAGTGAATAAATGCATCTACAAAAAATCGCTTCTCCCCAGGCAGATCGTTGCGCAGTTTCCTATAAAAATAAAATAATTACTAACTTTATACTATCATGTTTCACGTTGAACTTGAAGGCGATGCATAAATTACTATTTTTCTCAAATACCACGAGTGTTTGATATCATAAGTACTAGGATCCACAAGGATGATTTCTGAGGATGCTAAACCAATCAGCAATATTGATCGCCTCCACACGACGAAGTCGATACGAGCAGAAAACAGTAGTCGCTTTGCAGGCTCTTCTTTATCTTTCTCGAAGACCACAAGTTCACGACCGACCGCAACACCGGTAACATCATTTCCTCCAGCTGTCGCACAAGTTTCCAGAACCTATATAATTATACGAAGCAATGATTAAAATATCCCCTACCCACCACACCTTCAAACACATCTCCCTTCAACGTCCATACAAATGAATTTAATGTTGAATCTAAAATTACCTGACTTCCATACTCCGTATTCACACTGCTTTCCTCTGGAGATAAGCAGAACCTGGGTATGATTTCAAAAATATCATCGGACGAATCCCCTCTTGATCTCAAATGAGCTACGGCATCATTTAAATCCACTCCCAACAATGGAACAATATTTAGGGTGGAACTATTCTCAGCAGCTTCACCGTCATTTTCAACAACAACACTCCCCAACGATTGCACCATTTTGTGCTGTCCTTGTCACCTCTCCTTTCCAAAAACAACAAACAAGAACATCAAATATCCTACAATTAACCAATTGAATTTTTTTTCAAGTTCTAGTCTAGATACAATTACATACAAAACTCATACTTACACCACTACAACAACTATTGACGTAACAAATTAAGTATTCACTCTTCACTCACCAAACCCGTAAGATATTGGACATGAAAAAATTGTGTACTTACCCCTCAGCTGATGGTGACTAATTCTAATCCCTTTACTAATTATTAAGCTCACAAAAAATCCCTAAAGTTAGCTTAATTGAACTGACACTGACAACTTCGAGCACAGAAATCCTCCTATTCTTCTTGACTATTTTTGTCTTTTGTGTACAACAACAAAACAAAAATATTTCTCATCTCCTCGACTTTGTTTCCTTCGCCTCTGGAAGACGTGGCGCGCTCACACTCACTTCGCGCATGCAAGAGGAGTTGGGCACGATGAGAACAACATAACGCATCGTACAACAGCGTGCACAAACCTTGCAAATATAAGCACTCTGCTCCTGCACTCAACAACGCCAAGTGCATTCGTGCAAAAGTCCTTATTTTTCGGAGTTCTGTCGGAGATGAGCAACGGAGATGCATTGTTGATATAAGAACTCGCTCAACTCATGTCAAAGCGATGTGCTGATTCCATTTTTTAATTCCCCTCCCCAGGATCCCAGTCCCCTAGACCCTCCAGTGGGGTGATCCCGTATTTAATTTTTAGGGTCGAGCGTTATCGCAAAATCGCAATTGTACAAATTGTGCATTTATAATATAAACACTTATTATGCAGTTGATGAAGTAAATATTTTGATGGTTTACTTTTGAGGTTATTGATTGATACTCAATTCGAAATTAACATAAAACCAGAAACCTCAAGTTCCTGTCTCCAATTGCACATCAATATCTATAATATGCAACCTAGTTGCAGTTGCAAATAATCGTTTTTGTAGGGTTGTAATAAATTGTTCTGTCATTCACCCATTCATAACGTCAGGAATTCAGGAATGAAAAATACTTTGAGTTGAAATAATTGACATGCAAAAACACGAGCACAAACATAAGATTCCATGTATATATGCCAAATACCCCTTTACTGATCGTTTTCATACATTAATGACACAAATTGAATTATGTATTTGGTTCAAGAAATATGCACATCATGGCTCTGCTCGACGATTCCATCATTAAATAGTCACTTGATCGAAACTCGTTCAACTAATCGCTCCATTGTAACTCCAATTCGAATCAATTTGGAAACTTTAATTTAGAAGACACATAAAAAGCGTCATAATGCATAGGAAACATTTGACAGGAGTGTTTTGTCCGTTTCTTTTTAGTTTGGGTTGTGCCATTGTATTTTGCTACCATGTGGAATGCAATACGCATTCCACGGAAGGAAATTCTCCAGTGATATCTGAAAACCCTGAATGTGAAAACGAATTCGACCCGACATTTTGTGCAGGAGTTGTGGAAGCTGGTTCTTGTGGGGATCCTGATAACGATGTTCGCTTTGGTTGCAGAAAGTCATGCGGATTGTGTGAAGAAGACAATAATGGTAAGCTTAAGTATATCAAATGCGCGTAGTGTAATAAAATGGTAGTTGAAATCTTTAGAAGCGTACAAAGCAACAATTCAAGTGCGATAATTGTATGAAGCACCTAAAAACCCGATATGTATTCTATTTTGATTGTAGATGGTTATACCGATAACCAAGAGTCGTATAACTATTTAACAACAGATAAAGATGGTTTTACTATGGATGACCAAACGGAAGATCCGCTGGGGAAAGGTGGTTGCGAAGACAAAATGCCCCAATGCTCCAATTATGTTTCGCAGTGTTGTTCCATGAAAGAGGCTATGAATGCAAGCTGCGCCAAAACTTGTAAATTCTGCACAGAAAGTGCAGCTCCTCCATCAGCAGGAATTGGAGTGCCTGCACCAACGCCCACCGCATCGTCTAACCAAGACCCTTGCGATCCTACGAAACCTCCTTCAGGGACAGTTGATGTCCCAGGGCAAACTACGACCACTACGCAGACCCCAATTGGAAACCTCCCATCGGCAGCAACTATTACTCTTCCTGGGCAAACCACCACAACGACAACGCAGTCTCCTATTGGTACCGTTTATCCTCCCATAGGGTAAACATATAGTTTGAAACTTATTCGAACTCGAACAATACCTGTCTTGAATGTGTAACTTATAATTTATGAAATTGTCCATTTGGAAGCAAAACTGTGATAGTGAAGCACTTGATAGTGGAATACTTTGATACATTATTGAGTTTCACATACCTATTTAAGTATTTATCTATTATTTACCAATTGTCAGCATGGCACATGACCCACGGCCTAATTAAATCTTCAATGTTTGATCTTCAGTTTTTGCGGCATTATATTACCATGAATCATGCGTATGAATCATCGCCAACCAGTCATCAAAATTTATTATACGCAATGGATAATTAAGGCTTATTTGAATTATTTGCACATGGTTTCTGTGATGGGTGAAACTAATTAATAACATGCGTTATATTTATTGCTTAATCTGGATATTCAGTCAATTAAGAAGCCGAAATGTATCATTAATGACCAGGGCAGAGGCTGAGGGAATTGTACGAACGTTCAAGCACTTACATACGATTAGTTTCATCACTGTCGAAATGCGTAGGTTTGAGCAACTTATTGTACTATATGAGTTCGATGAAGACGCATGCGGACACAACAAAGTGAACGTTCATCCACTATAAGCGTAAGACAAATCATATAGAAAGATACGAGATGTGAAACACGCGTACCAGACATATTTATTAATAAAATGATAACTACCTATATCAGCGCTTATAATTTGACAAGCTGTAAACTCGTGAGATCATCCATGTAAATCATAAACGCGCACACAAGCTCAATTTACCACGATTTGCTAATCCGCCTATCCTAATCGAAGTTTTTCGAAACCAAACGAATTTCTCCGAACGACTAGAAAGCTTCAGAAGCGTAATATTGCAGTGCCCATCTCCCATTGTATTGAATCTGGCAATCTGCGGTCGTGGCATTATCTAAATCCGCAATCCTCACCCTAAATTGGCATTGATGGTGGAGTCCATGAAAAATAACCATGCGAAAACAAAACCCGTGCCGAAGTGCCGATAAAATGTCATGAAAGCATAAAACCAAGATTCAGTTGGCTTACAAAATTGTGTTAAAACATTTGCTTCGAGTGCAACATACTTCATAGCTAAGAACAATCTCCGACCTCCTCTATACTTCCAACCTTACATGTTTGCATTTATTTAGGAATTAAAATTGCAACAATGAAGCTAATTTATTTAGGAACCCTTGTGGCTATTCTAGGGACGTTTAGCTTCGTGCATGGTGATAAGGTGAGCTATTCAGTGAGCTCACATTCAATAATGGCAATAATAGGTGAACCTTGTTCGGCTAACATAGATTGCACACCTCCAAATTCGATCTGTAGAGTCGACAACTTGATCTGTGATTGCCAAATTGGTTTCGTATCGAGTAGTGACAAATCACGATGTCTCCCTATTAACAGCGTTCCGATTAAGGGAGATTGTGATGTGTCAGAACAATGCATGGATTTCGGGAACTCGGAGTGCACAAATAGTGGCACATGTGAATGTAAAGATGGATACATTCAAGATACCGCGCTTGAACGTTGTTTGAAACGGGCCGATGGTATCGGCGATCCATGTGAGGAGTCTCAACAATGTCAACTAGGTAAACCTGGGCTCCTTAGTTCCTGCGAGCCAAACCCCAGCAATCCAACAGGCGGTAAAACTTGCCAATGTACATCTGCAGCTATAGGAGATCCTACTGGAGAAGTGTGTCTCCGAAGAGCTACAATGATTGGTGATGCTTGCCAGTACGAAATTCAATGCACAGCATCGCTTGGATCAAGTCATTGCAATCAAAATACTTGCCAATGCCTTCCAAACGCTGTACCAACACCAGGAAATTTAATGTGCTTGCCTAAAGTTTGGTTGAACGCGCCGTGTCAACAATCACTTGAATGCAATCATGTAGGATCGGCGGACTGTCATCCTGTAAACACCAGCGATCCAGCAGCTGGACGGGTATGTCGATGCAATCCGGGCTACATAAACCCACCGTTTTCAGATAGAATATGCTACCAAAATGCCACCGCAATCAACGGTTCCTGTCAGCACCAGGTTCAATGCGACAACCTTGATGGTTCTGTATGCACTGACGGAAGGTGCCAATGTGAAGGCGGATTCACTGCAAGTGCGAACAGGACGAGATGTTTAGCATATCCAAGAAACTTAAATGACACATGCGAAGAATCTGTGCAATGTCAAGTATCCTTTAGCGAATGCCGGGCTAATCAATGCCAATGTCGGGAGAACGAATATGTCGAGTCTCAAAATCAAAATACAATAAACACATGTATTCCGGTAAGCAAGACATTTTATTATTATTACCGTAGGGGTGACTTCACATATATTATTCTGAATCAATTTGAAATTAATCCTTCATATTGATCGCTTGATCGCAACTCACAGGTTGCACGCTATCTCAATCAACAATGTCAGGAAGAGCTACAGTGCGTGGCAGGACTTGGTAACAATACAAATTGCATATCGAATCTGTGCCAATGCAGAGCGGGCTTTGGAGATTACGAGCAACGATGTTATAATCCTTCTCGACTGGAACAAGTATGTCAACAGCACGAGCAATGTTTCGTTGGAGTGAACGCCCTAGCAATGTGTGCCCTTGTTAATGCGACTACTGGTTTGAGATTGTGCAGGTGCCAACCGGGCGCCTTACAATTTGATGGTAAATGTTACGCACCTAAAGTTGTGGGTGATCGATGCCAATCCCATTTAGAGTGTTCAGTTGGAATTCGGGGAGAAGTTGAGTGTGACGGAGTTTCGAGCCAGTGTGCATGCAAGGTTGGCTACTCGCCCACTGAAGTAAATGTATGCTCTGGAGCCTCTGCTGGAGCTTTGGGATTGCATCTGTATTCCTTTAGTTTAGCTTTAATCATGCTGACCGTAAGGCATTTTCTTTTGTAGAAAGATATGAAGTGATTGGCATAATGATTTTAAAGTATACGATTGCCCCATGAATTTTAAGGAACAGTATTTGTACAAACTCTGCATTTATATGAGTAATGTAAACTTTTATTGTTTTAGAGTATTCCTTTATGTAAACTGCATAATTTTATATTTATAATATGACAAATTATATACAACACAGGCGATGATTCACTAAGTTTTGGTTATCCATTTGAAACTGGAACATGATTTTTGAACATCTAATATCTCTCATTTATGTGGCTGACTACGCATGCGACTCTAATTTCATGAAATGCAATCATCCTTTCACCTTTATCATTCCAACTTATCAATAGTCATAATTCATATATGTCTCGGTCTCAGAAAAAAACAACTTATGAAGTGTTACAAATCCAAATATAGAACTTTTGTTGCGCAAACTGCACCACACGCGGCAAACACAGACGCTGCCCAAACAATAGCGGTAGTGGAACCCACTGCTGCAACAATGCTCCCGAGGGTTAGTGCTTGAGTTATCTGCGCCAAGAAGACAACTGAGGACACCAATGCTACATCAGTTCCAAGGCCGCGTTTTAAAAATTTGCATGGTTTCAGATCGTCCACGTCGATGTCGAACTGTTAACGTTAGTAAACCCCCATTTCAGTCATCTGATTCATACTTACAACGTAATGGGACAATAATACAGATAACGTTATAGCAAAGGATAATTTTGTTGTATCTTCACATCCTTAGTTGAGGCAACACAACGAATCTAGCTTTGCCTAATCTCAAAATATCGTGAATCACTGCCACATATACTAATATCAAAGGATTCCCCTTCCAGAGATAATCATACTTCCGACCGATCATTGAAAACACATATTAATGAATGTCATAAATCACGTTAATCTTGGGGCGGCATGGGACTAGTGTGTGATAACGCAAGTTGGAATGTAAAACAAACAGAGGTTGTTTTGGAACATACCGTTTCGGCAGCATGATATCTCGCTACCAGCAGATAAGGCATGGTAAACAGGGTAGCATACATGATGCCGGCTGTACAAGAGAAGATTATCACGCCTGCAGGATGTCGAGCAAGTGCCATTAGCACCATTCCAACCGAATACACGAGTTGTCCGTAAATGTACACATTACGAGCCCTGCAAACGTATGAAATTCAAAATGTTCGAATTAAAAAAATTATTGAAGGATGAGTCATTGATGAGCAATGGATGATTTTGGCTCATCATTTTATTAGCTTACCCAAATCTGCTGACAAGAGTTTCAATGCAAAGTGAGTACAAGGAACAGCTCAAGGAGTACAACGACATTCCCCAACAACCGAATCTCACCCCTTCATCGTATTTTTCTTTCAACGGTGAGCCGCGTGGAGCTGTAGGATCTCCCTCGAAAACAGCTTCACCAACAAAATCGGTGAAATACAACGAGTAGCATACCAAAGACATCCAACAGAAGAAATTTGTAACACATAGCCATCTCAGGGAATGAGGGAGCTGAACAATTGTTTTCACATATTCACGGAAAGTGGGTGCTTGTTCAACGTCTGAGGAATTTGTTGCATTTGATAAATTCTGGATGTAAAATCAGAAATTATAATATTATATCTTGAACATAACACGAGTACATCGTGCCCAATTATAAAGCTTTTATGAATTACGCAACCAGCTAACTATTCCATCTGCAAATATTGGTTGGATTCGGCCTAACGGGACCCACCTAATTTTGGAAAAATTTCTAAGTTTTTTTCGTAACTGGACCAAATTTTTTTATTGCAGATCTCGACGAATCTCATCATCCTGACTTCAAAAAACACATTTTTAGAAAATTCGAAATTT
>JAQFZW010001354.1:0-28462 GCA_034687055.1 Heteromurus nitidus
TGTTCATGTAACAGATAAATAATGGATAGATTTACTCTTCCATGAACGATATGTACCTGATGGTACGGTTCGTTACAATGTTATGGTTGGTTACATATGTGTTAAGATACATAAAAGTACGTTTTGTTATATATTCATTTGAATGCATCATCATCATTTCATTACTTTATTGTTCCATCCGCTTTTTGCCATTATTATATTCTTAGTTTTATTAGTGCATTTCACACCTACTAAGGTTTATGGTCACAGGATATGCGCTCGCTTCACTTGAAGTGACGCTCCCACATTCCTTATCTGTTTCATCATCTGCTGCCCATCGTCACGGTCCATCTCTTAATCGTGTACGAGGTGAGCTCATATATTATTTTTGCTTCTTATCTCTCGGTCTCAATTCTAATCAAGAATCAGAGCTCGAGGATAATACGTCTTTGGTACGTATTATTCTGCGCTACGCAACACCATACACCTCGAGGAACAAAATATATCATTCATATAGCGCTTGCACTTGTTCAATATATACATATATATTGAACCGGTATAACAAGCTAACAATATTTCTGAGAAATAAGTAGGCAAAAAAATAAAATCGCGATAAAAACTTGATCAACAAAATATATGCATGACGTAGTGTGTGGCCATCACATTAGCCACGGACGCAGCAGAGTCTTGGACGCCGTTTTGAAAGAAATACTGAACAAAAATATAACGAGCTATGCACCCGCAAGCGGCATACGCTGGGAACTGTAGAACGTAGAAACACACGTACACTGAAGAGGTAAATTTGTGTTAGGTTCGCACCTACACAATCGGAGTGGGAATACGGAGAAGCGAAAAGACGAAACGAAAATAAAACAACGAAGAAACGGAGAACTGACTGAGAAGTACGAAGAGCAAAGATTCCTGAGAGTTTAGGGACAAGTCGCCAGTGTTTAGGACTATGCTATATGTCGCTATGTGAATAAACGACTGTGTCGTAGTCCGTGACTTAGGAGTCGAATTGAGTGTGTATTTATTAAAGTACTCTTCTACCTCTTCCCCTACGGTCGTCTCGTTCACTGCGTAACGATTGGAGGGAGAGCAGGACAATATATAGTAATACTTAGGTAACTATATTAGAAAGTGTAATTATTAATAATATAATAAGGAAGGAGGACAAAGGAAATTGAGAACTTCAAGCCGTATGTTGACTTACTTTCGTTTAGAAAGTGAAGCTGTCATGATGACAAATGACTTCCTTGTTGTTGGAAGAATGAGAATTACAAATTCTGAAAACAATATACTTGCTTCTCAAATTCATAAGTTTGATATTTTACAACAACATAATCTTACTCCTTTTGCAAACTCATTGCAATCTCATATTACCACCTTCTCTTCTTCTCAGACAAGTACATATAAAACACTATTTTTCACTCTTGAAAAGGGCGAACTAAAACTTACATTCCTACTACATTTTATATTACTAATTTATTTGCTCGTTATACTGAATTGCAGAATTACATTCAATTTCGTCAAGCTTGTTTATCTCATAACTTTACTATTAATATCATTCATCCTGAAAACTTGCGTACTAATTTTGTTTCCACAAGAATTTATGTATGTAGAAATAAAGATGGATAACGCAATGGTTTTAGATTGCCAATGTAAGAAACGTTTATTTGATTTTGACAAGGAGAGGAAAACGCAATCATCCTTGGAGAGCTCTGAGGAGCTTCTGTCATCTTAGCGTATACATTCATTCATAACCAATGTGGGTATAGCCCACGATACATAAGAGTATGAGCTGAGATGCTCTACTATACTTATGCCTATATTATTATATAAAGTAAGGTAAAAAGATAGCATCGAAACATTCCTTATGTTTTTCTAAGAGAGAGTACTCTCTTATAAAACTGATGGTAGGAATTGAAAGAAGGGAACATATATATATATGGAACATATCACAGTTTTACACGTAACTACATAGCAGCAGATGACATTGCTGCATAAGTAAACGTACTCAATGGACTCAACTCAAATTTCGTAAAGAGAAACAGGTAATTTTTGCTGAATAAGCAATTTTTCGAAACTTCCAAATCATCACTACATTTAAGCCAATGTTAACATCAATTTTTGTTATCTAACTACTAGACCATCACCAAGATGGGGATAAGGAATGGAAAGTGGAAAAAGGTTGGGAAGATGTTCAGATCACTTTGGACGGTGGAGAACAGAAGAATTATATTAAAACTCAACAATAAAATTAGTGCAACACAAAGTAACTACACAAACTGCCACGATGAAAAAGTTATTGTTGTCGACGGTATTGTTGTCGATTGTTATGATGTGGATGGTGTTGGGAGTCTCCCGAACAGAAGAAGAGAAGGAGCTAGTCTTCGAAACTTTCAACATCACAGGAAATCAGACTGTTGTTCGATACAGGTTGTCACAAAAATACCAATTGGAATGTGAGACTTGCGTCCACCTGCACGGCGATATTTACATGGTCCACCCTGGAACAGAGTTAGCTGATTTAAACATCACGTGTATGGAATGGAACTCACTGCAAAAGGGTCTAACTGAAGGATACCATTTCGTGTACCGTTGGTTTGCCTCAGTAGTTGAGTGTCGTGCCATATGGCACACACGACTTTACCATGTGGACGACTTCAAGTTCATAGGTAAGTCATTCATTACTTGCACTCACTTATAATATATGAAGAGTATTACATGATTATAAATAATTTTGACAATTTGTTCTTATTATCTTACAGATCCCACCGGAACGGATGTGAATCTAGAGATCCATAATCTAAGACCTATCATCGAAGACATTGGAAACTCCACGATCTGGAAGAATTTAGGATTTCAACTCGGGGTTACTGAAGGAGAGGCACAGACAGAGGAGGATACGACAATCGAAGAGATTATTCAGGAATTAGATGAAGATAATTTTGAGGAAGGCGGAATCGGTTTGGACTTGGTGATTATTTTAACCTTGGTAGAAGAAATAACAACTGTTATAATTCCAAATTGATGTAATTTTTAACGGTATTGGATTTCCCGGAAACGACCAACTAACAAATTAAACCATACTTAAAATTAAAATGAATGAGATGTTTAAAGGGGTTATACTAATATTATATCTTAAATCATTTTAATAATTTGGAATTTGGAAGTGTCCGTCCGTCCGTACGGCCAAAATGTCCGGACGTTAGAATTTGTATGTTTAAGACAAAATAGTAGATTTAACGGCTAGAATAAGTCATGAGTCACGTTAGACAGTAGTTGAAGTAATTTTACATTAAATTAAACTAGTCTAATAATTTTCAAGAAATGTAAGAAAAAGAAGTTATGGACGCGAGTGCCTGGTAATTTCGTGAGTATGCTCAGGTTGGGAAGCAACCAGTACCTAAGGAATTGTAGTGTCGGTAGTCAGTGGAGGGGCGTGTAATTGTTCAGCCAGATGGGTGTACAATGTGTTAGATCGAGGAGGAGCTCGATAAGGAGAGCGAACCGAGGTCTGAGTCGGAATGGTGTCAATGGTAGCTCGGCGAGAAGGTATATATGCTGGGCTACGTCGACCTTCCTCCACTGGCAATGGAATTTGAGGAGCCTGGTCGACACAAGCGACACGAAGACGACGGCGCGGACGATCCTGACGCCAATGACAACGACAATAACAGAAGAGTAACAAGCAGAAAAAGACAACGAGAAAGACATTGAGGCAAAGTACAAGAATTAAAAATGCTTGAAGTTCATGCTTAGTCAAGAAAGAAGAGGCAAGAGCAGAAGTTGGAACAGCGTTATATGCCCCAGCCGCGGACAAGATGACGGTGGGCTGGTGCACTTGAAAAACCTTCATCCAGAGAATAAGAATAAGAATACTAAGGACAATATTCCAACCAATTGAGATATAATTATAAAAGGCAGAGGAATATGAGTTAATGAAATGGAGAACTGGCGCATGCCAAGTATCAACGGGTAAGGAAATATTAGTTGGTAATAGGTTTGCAATTTGACTTAAATTAAGTTGCATGCGAGGGTATTTTAAGTTTAACAACTCCTCCGTTTGTATGAACTTAGATTCATTAAGAGTAACCGAATGAAAAGGGACAATTTGATTGATAGCGGGAATAAGAGAATAAATAGCTAAACAAGGAGCCACAGGAACCACAGTTTGAAGACCAGGGACTGAAATATTACAAAGGCAAGGTAATTCGAAAACCAGAGAACCCATGAATTTTGGACCAGCATGAAGAATAGGAAGAGTGTAATTTGGACAGTTTATATGTGAGTCAGGAGGAAGGTTAACGCCTACGAAAAGATTAGCGAAAAGATGTTTTACAAAATGAGTTGGTTTGAGGTCGCAATTAAAAGAACAAGAAGAAAGGATTTTACGAATCGTGCTCCCTTGGACAACGGAAGCAGCACAAGTATCTACTTGCTGAGCATCGAATACGTCTGTTTTTATGAGATAATAGCCAATAGCGATGTCACATGTGCGAGATGAAAGTTCCGATATGAAATGTATGTCAACATTAGTTTGAACTACAAATCCGGATTTGACAGAAGGAATGCAGGGAGTCTGATTTATCCACATTGGGATGACTGTAGCCTTACTAAAACGAAATTGCCTATCAAGTTTAATGATAGGTACGTCCAGGATGACAGTCAACTCTTCACCACTTGAAGCATAAGAACAGGAAACAAAAGGTAACACATATAGTTTGATGGCCCGACTAGGTTTTAAAGCCAATTTATATCCCAATGGATTTAATTTTGAGTCCAATAACTGTAATTCACGAGATAATATCTCTTCACCGATTAGAATTTGAGGCAGTCTGTGAATTTGACACATAGCTGCCGCAGCGATTAATTTTTGAGAAGCCACAATTTGAGTTACTATACTAGTCAATTCATATAATATGATTTTTATTCGTAGATCCCCATGCGCAACATTTTCTAACAGTTGCTCATAAGCATTTTCACTAATTTTTTCATGCTCGTCTAATTGATCTTGAATGGACTGAAACAATTTGGTGAGATTCGCATGATCCTGAGCCTCAAGAATATCAATATGGCCAGCAAGATGAACCAAACTATCATGTTCCGAGTGCAAAGATTCAGACATGGTGGTAAATAATGCATCATAGTCCTTTTTGTCTAAATAAGATTTTAGTTCATAGCCACCGACAGCACCAACACCTAATGCAGCACCTACAGCAGCAGCCTGTCTTCTATATTTTCTGTCCATAATCATTTGAGAAAGTGCGGTTTGATTTAATAATACGTCTCGATCAGAAAGAATGCGATGGTTTACGTTAGGAATGAATTTTGTAAGTTGATTGAGTTCAGATCGGAGTAAGATCAATTGACGAAGCAAGGAAACCATCACTAAACAGGAATGTTTTGATTTTAATTTAGGAAGTGAACAAGCAGCAAAAGAATATTCTGTAGAAATATTATGTTTAGATCCGAATTCGAAGGAAATTTTGAAAATAATAGGCGAAATGGATTCGAAAAACACATGGTCATGAGGAGAGATGGGATCCAGGAAAATGCCAGTGGACGGGATCAATTTAGGTAATCCTTGTCCAAGTGCAGGGGAATTACTCCCTAGCACGAGGTAGATGGTTACACCGAGTGCTAGGTGGAAGTAGTTCATATTTCAAGACGTTAGCTTGAGAGGCTTGCTGGACCTCACAATTTTGTTCAAGAAATTTCCTAGTAATGGCAAAGCACGCTGAGCACCTTGGATTTCCACAGCGAATCCTCAGACGAAAATAAATTTTACAGGTGAATTTAGAAGCTGTAATGAAATTTAAAACATGATTGATTATACCTGTCACATTTCTTTGTTTACGAGATACTAAACCCAAAATATTAATGATATCCTTTGGTAGTAATTTTAAAGCCAAAGCACAAGCACATTTATCGCAACAAGCAGCCCTTAAACATTGCTCTATCATAGCAACATAGCGAAGCGCATCCCGTTCGTTCAACAACCCAATATCAAGCCCATAAATATTCTCGTTTAAAGGAGTTAGAAACTCTGAGATGCTCAGTTGGTTAAAGAACATCATACGATGAAATATTCCTCGAGACTGGATATTATGAGGACTAGCCAAAGGGTTGTTGCACACTACGGCAGCGTACAAACACTGTAACTCCACTACATAATTTACGAGAGCGTTAGATATTTGTCGCTTACGACAAGGAGAAGCAAGTGCCATTATCGATGGGAATAAGATGGAACCGGATAGAACATTCACACGTTGAAAATTTGAATTTATTCTAATGAAAGGCGAATCTTGAAATAATAATCCATATATTCCAGCGGTAAAAGTAAATCCAGCCGAAGTAAAGGAATTAGCATTGAAATTAGCCATATTATCGAAATGTATATAAGGTGTTATAAAAGTTTAATTTTGTTTTGAACTTGGTGCTGTTAAATAGCGGAATGCCCTTAAAATGTTAGAAGAGTTTAAAATTTTGAGCAGTTAATTTGCGGAATTTTTAATGCGAAGCTATAAAGTTCTGTTTGATAAAAATGTTATAACCTGTGCGAGGCGATTTTAAATCAGAGGTAATGGAGAAGGCGACCAACCCAAATGAGGATAGAAGCAGACTAAAGATGATACGCAATGCCGAAGCATTGTTGGTAGTCATACACAAAGAATATGTGTTGGAGTACAATAATTACATTGATGTTCAAAATGCATTTTCCATTGTGACTTTGCTCACAAGGGCATGCAACGTTCTTTTTAAGAAAATTCCCATTAGCAATTTATATTGCAAGCAGTTAACCTTGGATGCACTTAGGTACATCCAGATAAGCAAGTTATGAAATTTGCCTTGGGCTAAACTGAAGAAGTAGAAGCGAAGCGCAGTAAAGGCAATTAATCTTATGTACACTACTAAAACTACATATTGACTACAATTTGCACTTTATTAATCTCTGACAAGTTTTTGTCAGGCGGTATGCCTAAAGGCAATAGAAGCGAAGCAGTATGGTCAAGCCATACCTTGTTGTCTATTTCAGACTCGAAGCGAAGCGTTGCAAGCGAAGCGAGGCGAAGCGAAGGGGAAGAAAACTCGTTGATGCAATGCATGTTGCACGTTGATCAGGCGTAAAACTGCATTGTAGCCACAAATTCCTTCAATTCACATTGAATATGTGAATTTACGTTGAAGAAGAATTTCGCGAGTGACGAAGCGTAGACGGCACGAATGCTGCATCATCGCAACACACAACACGAATTAGTCTCACAAGAGCAGATATATTGTTGTACACCATGAACGGCTTAAAAGCTGCATTCACTATAATACACAGTAGGTAATTTCGCGAGTGGAACTACAGAGAAATGCAATTGACTTGCATTCTCGCAAAAACACAACACGAATCAGTCTCACAAGAGAGATTACATACACTATTAAAAGTACACAAGTAACTATATTGAATCATATGCGTACATGAACGGCTTTAGGCTGCATTCAATATACGCGAAACGAGAATTTAGACTTAGCATAATGTTTTGTATTATATTCTGGCTGGTAGCCCTTCTCGACACGATGACGTGGAGGAAAATGATATTTGAGAAGAATTAGAAAGTTATGAAAAGTAACGTTCACAATCATAATGAAATTATGAGATTAAATTATCGGGTGGGAACAAGAATTTCTACCACTTCCACAATAATATATATATATATTTCTATGTAAAACCGTATAGTTTGGAAAATAAGGTGAGCGCCTTGTAAACCGAATTTTATACACCACGGTGTGTTCAGCTACAAACGCCCTGTTGTCACTGACACTGAATAAATTTAAACACTGAGCCGGGATTCCATTCTACGGACTCATAACTAAAAACACCGACTGCGGGTACTTGACAAGAGCTCGTTGAACGCGAACTCAACTCTCAATCCTGGCAAGACTGGAGTGTCAGAAGAACCGTAATCCAGGTGTCAACCTAAGCAAATAAGCTTTTTGGAACAAGGTTGAAAATTTGTTTCCACAAGAATTTATGTATGTAGAAATAAAGATGGATAACGCAATGGTTTTAGATTGCCAATGTAAGAAACGTTTATTTGATTTTGACAAGGAGAGGAAAACGCAATCATCCTTGGAGAGCTCTGAGGAGCTTCTGTCATCTTAGCGTATACATTCATTCATAACCAATGTGGGTATAGCCCACGATACATAAGAGTATGAGCTGAGATGCTCTACTATACTTATGCCTATATTATTATATAAAGTAAGGTAAAAAGATAGCATCGAAACAATTTAGACACATTAGTTGAACGCTTACGAGTATGGCGTATGCTTGGCTTCTCACGGATAACGAGAATTCTAGAGTCATCTCGTCCATGTCCTCCTTATGCGATCCCAATACAAAATTATGTCAGGTCCATCCATTCAGCTTCGACTTTAGTGTTTCGCATGCATGCTAAAAAGCTTTGCTCAGTCACACTGACTTACTAACTAATATACTTACTTTCGTCAAATCGATCCCTCTCGTTTTTTAATTACAAGTTCCCACTCCATTTTACAAATGGTTTACCCACATAACATTACAAAAAATTTACATATGACTGCTTTTGGTAGTCACATTATTAATTTCCCTTGTTTATGTGAAGTTACATATTTAGATACTGTCATTTTCCGTCAAACTGTCCCTTGCCTTGATACCCCAGACGAAGTATCGAACCTTACCCTTGTCCCAGCTATTTGGTCAAAAAGTAGTAGCGATAAACTTTTTTCAAGATTTTTCTTCGCTTCATTTTTCTGCAGAACGTACGCCTAATCTGTCCTTATTACTTGACCCCGTACTGTTCTCTGCTCCACCACCAGTGAATTTGACGGATCACTTTCTTTCAATTTCTTTTTACTTATAACGACATTTTGGGAGACTATGCAATTATCACATGGAATTGTGTTTTGAGTCTTCTGTGTTTATACCTTCTCAGTCGAAATAATCACACGTATGCGCACATTGTTATGGCCAGAAGTGCACAGGTACTCCCTGTTCACCCGTGTGACCAGGTGTCAAATGCTATGCTATATCCTTTTGATTATCGCACCGGTCATTTTCATTCTGTGTCTATGCATTTGTACTGTCTTGTGCTGCATATCGTGTAGATAAAAAGGCACTCATGTACAATGTTACAATAAATCTGCCAGTCAAGTCTCCATTCCGTATCATCGTCCCCTACGCCAGTTCAAGCCTCGTTTAATGAAACTATGCTAGCTTCCGAACTTCAATATCTTCAAACTAAATTGTTATTTTAAGACTATAAATTAGCTTTGAAACCTAGTGCCGCGCACAGGCTTTATAATCTGCCGTTTGTCGCTTGCTCTTATTCTGCTGACAGTGAAGAACTAACAGTAGTTTTGGATGTCCCTATATTATCAAAAAGTCGACAATTTCGTTTTAATAAAGCTATCGCTTTCCCTGTGGTTCAATAATTCTCTGTGTGTGCCAGCTTTTAAATCTGGCTTTATCATTGAGTCTAATTTGGATATACATTTTATCAGCTCAAAAGCTTCCAGACATTGTGATATTTCTAATGGCTATTGTTTAATCGAGACGGATGTACTCGATCTCCAACAATTAGATGCTTGTGCTCGCTCTGTCATTTTGGGAAATACAGTAGGAAAAATATTAAATTACTGTTCTTTTCTTTTTATGTTACACAACCTCATCCTCACTTTATTCTTAAACGCTTAATTGGTAATTTTTATATTGGCATTAATCTGCAAGAACCCACTATTATCATTTGTCCAAATTCCTCTCTTCCTATTAGACTTGTTGGCTTTCAAAACCTAGGGTCTCTAATTATCGAACTACCTTGTGAATGCAATATAACAATTCGGGGACGAAATGTTGTAACACCAACTCTCTCTTGCCCATCGTTTCTCAAGTAATTCCACTTCATGCTGTTTCCTTGAATCTGACTAAATTCTTAAATTCGGAATCTCTACTAACTTTAAGGTATCCCAGCTTTCAGGTTAATCTAACTCAAATTCATGACTTGCTTCCTTCCAATGTTTCTTTGGAAGTAGACTCTTGGCATGCTCCGGTGTTTGGTTTAATTAAGTCTTTAAGACCGATTAAGTCTTGTCTATGGACCTGTACAACGTTATGATGAACCTTTACCAACTACTAGCGGTATTCACAATGCCTCGGTATATACTCATTCTCAGCTTGCCCAAAAATTGCCTCGAGTTACGGGTCCGTGAATTAAGACACACTTTGGACGAATGTACAAATTCAGTGTAAGTAACCAAAATTAAAAATTAATTAACATAAAATTTGAAATAAATTTAAGTATTGAATTCAAAAGTATTAATAATTAGGTAGACAAAATACATGTAATTAATTCTTCGATATATCCGTGAAAGAAATTTTCAGTTTTCTCTATTATATTTCAAATTATGTTAAAAACACCGAATTTCGGATGTGTGCATCAAAATATTTTCGGGTCTTTCCGACTTCAAATTCCCGGATTTGACCTCACCATTCGATGCAGGATGGTTCAATTCGGCCAAATCACCCCCCATTCGCTATGCTCAGACGTCGGCATCATAGTGTAATTAGCAAAAAAAAAAACAAAATTCTAAGGGTAAATCTGAGATTAGCTTATTTTCCCTGGTACCCGTTTCCTCAGTGGTGTGCCATGACATTCCACATGCCTACTTATCTTCATTTCTTCGCATTTGGTCTAAAACGAGGTTTTCTCTAAAAACTGGTTGGTGGACGTACAGACACACACCCAGCGCACCTCATTTATGTACATGTATGACTTCTTTCGTAGATCTTTTTTTATATCGACTTTGTGCTAGACAGGCTAGGAGCATGTGCATGCGTGTTATGAAACATTGTTTGCATATAGGTATATGTTGTACTATTCTTACATGATTGTTCGTTGATTGTCCGTTGATTGTTCAACTTATTTATTGTTTTTGGGATGCTGCTATTTATTCGGATTTCACCATACACACATTACTCAATGTTATATTGATTTTGTCTTATAATTGTTCAAATCACAATTAATATTAATGACGCTCATCCTCGTAAAGATTCACACTTCTATTCACAATTATATTTCAATATATATATTTTTAAAAAAATTTATAAGTCTCTGCTTTCATTCATTCTTAATTTGTTATTACTATCATTATTTAGTGTCAATGTCATCAGAATGCTGAGTTGTGTCCGGTATTATTAATTTTAATAATCGATAGACCATAAAATAAGTAATTCTGTGATCAAAATTGATAGATATTCTTCTTCCACCTCCTCCTCCTCCTCATCCTTTTGCTGTAACCCTTCTTCTTCCTTTTCCTGAGGCCCTTCATTTTCATGCTGCCGAGCTCCAAGCTGGAACCCCAACGCCTTCCAAGCTGAAGAGTTTGCCAAATCCTCAATTATTTGTCGCAGCTCGTGGATTTTGATATTCTCCTTTGGGATCTAAGGAATCACAAGAATAATATCAAACAATTAGCAATTATTCAATTTTACGTATACCATGTGTGCCTTGTGGTTTGTGTATTTCTACTCCGGAAAACTTACCCAAATATTTAAAATCCTCTGTTTGGAACAGCTTCATTGCGTTCTAAGGACTTCTGTATTCGTAGAAGGTTGAAATCCATTTATAGATGAAGTGGTGCTCGTGGACGTCCTCCTTGTCCAGGCGATGACATTCCAAACATGAGATATTTAAGTCTTCTACTGTTTTCCCTGGATGAACTGAGTAGATGTCACCGTATAAATGAATGCACCGTTCACATTCAATCCTGGTGGTGTTTGAAAGGACAAACTAATAGAACAAAGGTCTTATTAGTTCCCTCATCCGTCAGTTCCACAACAGGCGTCTCAGGACCAATCGTCTGATCGGGTTTCACACCTCCGCAGATTAATTTTGCAATTTTGAATAATTGAAACTTCCAGCTTCTTCAACTTCAATCAAAAATTCAGAACAAATTCAGCTCTAGAAAACATACCACTGTGCAAAAGTTGACAACGTTATGGATACTCTCCTAGTCTCAACTGGCTTCTTCCTTGTCTCCTTCCAAATATCTTCTTCTTCCAACTCATCATTCCTTGATTGTTTAAATATGTATACGTGTAGCAAATAAGAAACTTGTCATTCGTTTAGCTCTCATTAGAAAATTATGATTAAATCTTGTTAATATAACTTAACGTTTATGTTTGTGCTTACCTCAGCACTATTTCCGATTTAAAGTGATCAAGAAGTTCAAAGTTTAGTGTGTAGCAATATACTGTAGTTTTCGTTCAGCTCAGCTGTGTGTTTTACATCTCGTTGCCCAACATATATCGGAATGTAATGATAGTGTGAGTTAAACGTATTTATATCACGTTTTAAAGAATTTCGGATGAAACATTCCTCTCAATTCATCATAGGATTTTATATAAGTTATAAAGTAGATATCATATAGGTATTTAGGAATATACATAGTGTATACGTAGACGTAGCGTAGTATAACACTATCATCTCTCCCTGTGTACTAAATACAGGTTTTGTGGCCTATCCATTCTCCCTCGTGAATGTAATGATATAATGTAAGACGCCAGTACGCCAGTCGGCGTGGCTCAAGTATGAACGTATCTTTCCGTCTTGTCTAAAGAATAAAGCCTCTTTATTGGAATCTTATACATCGATATTAAAGTGTTGTTATTGCCGGCATTAATAAGTTCATAATATATGATCAATAAAGTGGTCAAGACATGGCAAAGATCCATGTCGAAATAAAAGGGAAAATATCAGCTTTCCCCACTCCAAAGAGAGAAAATAGGTAGAGGAGAATTAGAAGCTTATTTTGAGGATTATGAGAAGCTGCTGGAAGATAGCACTCTTCCCATTCCATTAGAATTCAGGAAAAATGCAGATCAACTACTCTCATTAAATCTTAGCAATCTCCCTACGTTTGAGGAATTCCAAAACAATTTCAAGAAATTCGCAAGTTTCTGTAGCTGGAACGATGAAACAGCAATTAAGAACTTACGCTATCATGTCATAGGAGCACATCACGAAGCCTACGAGTTTGTTAGAATCAAATTACCAGAATATTGCAATCTTACCTTGAAAACCCTCTTATACCACATTGGTTAATTAGTGACACACTATGATGATACGACCAAACAAGGGGACACATTATTAGCGAGCTGTGAATGCCCAAATTCTAAAATCTTCACATGGTCAAAGCTTTTCCATTTCGCAGGTTACCCCCAGATTTTCTGGAGTTAGGCAAGGGAGATAGACGCCACATATTAGCAATATAAAATTTAGTATCTGGAATTAAGTCTAGAAAAGATAGCGTCCCCACCGCTATCTTCAGCAACCGCCTCGAGGAGAGACTCGGGACCAATAATAATATAATAATAAACTCATACAGACAAGTATAAAAGCTGTAGCAATTATAAAACCCCCTTCCGACAAATTGAGAACAGATGAAGAAGGAATACGTCGCAAAGAGGTTAGAATCTCCATAATAAATCCAACCGTATATTTGGATGAGATACCTCCATTTCCGGAGGAATGGCCTAATCAAGTATTTCTGTATCTTTTCCGCATGGAGCAAGCACTTCGTGTAATAGCCACGTACAACGCAGCTCTATTACAAGTGAGCATACAATCGGTATGGTTAGAGACAAAGCCGTCAATGTACGAACTGTCAAATCTAAAGAGGAAGAAAAGATAACCTAATCCGGGAATTTCTGCTAGACTTTCTGAGTTTTTAAATGCCTCTTCCTCACAGTCCAATCATTCCAAGGAAAACAGAATTCCAACGGTTTGCCTGCAAAAGAATAAAAATAAATCCAGTAGAAGCAATCAAGTATTTAGCTATGACCCGTTAAGTACATTCGTAATCACGCCTCCTGTTTTGGCAATGACTACACTCGGGTTAAGAATCTCTGAAGATCTCCCATCGTTCCCGAGATTTCAACATGCATATATGCTCTTAATTGAGTACTTAAATTGGAGATCGGAAGAACCTACATACAATCTTCGCTTCCATTTATTTGGACCCCACCAAGAAGCATACGAGTTCTTGTTAAGACATGTCAATCGCTTCTCCTTTTTTCATGTTTCGTCCATACTTTATCATGTGGGATATCTAGCTTCATATTACACTAATCCACTTGCCACAGGATTACAGCTGTTGAGAAGTTGTAATTGTCCAAATTGCATTGCTTTTAGAAGAACAATAATCTTGGAGAAATTAGGCTACACAGTGCATATTCACCTCTGATGAAATTATAATAGGACAAAAGAAGGACTGGACACGAAGGAAAAATTCCGAGAGATAATTCAGATGATTAAATTCAGGTTGTACAAAAACCACTGCTAAATCAATCCTTCGTTAACTGGCTAAACATTTCGAGGACTGAGACGAGGAGTAATTAGAATCATGTGAGATGGCTAGTCACAGTTCAAGAAAACATAATAGTTAGAAAGTAACCTCATAGTACGTAAAAGCAACATTGAAGTTGTAACCACTTTATATACTCCAGATGTATTTTCTTGAGTTCGATATCAATACATCTCCAATGATATGTAAAATAAAAAAATACCGTTGCTGGCATGTCAAAAAGAAATATTGACACTAATTTAAATCATTATCGTCAAGTAAATTAGAAAACTTCAGTAGAAATCAAAAGTAAACCCGTGTCATTTCATGAAAAACACAGTCAAAGCCCATCACACGCAAGGAAGAATCGACCGTCGCATTCAACCCCAGATATAAATCGTATTCACTTCATATACACAGAATGCATAACCTGCTGACAAACCGAATTTTTTCCATTTCACAAAAATGCAGGCTACTTTGCACCCTAAGCAGAGACCTCGAAAAATACATACAAAACAAAAGCACTCTTCATGCACCAACTTCCCATCTTTTTCACCCTATACCTCTTTCTTGCACAAACTATAATTATATACACTCGGCGTTCTATTTGGCATCAAGAATCCTATACTCATGTACACCCGACATTCCAGTAATATACTAATACGCTTTTTACAATTCTACCTTTTTTTCTAATAAGAATATATGCACTCGGCATTTATTCGATGCACAACTAATATACTTTTCCCGTACTTCACATTAAACAAGAAATCCTATAACAAAATTCAATGGCTTTTTTCAAATATGTATCTTGGACTGCAGCGCGTTTCACTTGGGAGAGACCTGATCCGTCTGGAACTGCTTCCTGGTGATATTCCGCTGGTCTGCAGGGATCAGAGTAGGGAGTAGCGGGATGTCTCTTGTTGCAGTAGCAACAAATCGGAATAGTAGTATTTTGTTGAGACATATTGGCTTGATTTTTTATTGTCTTGCCACTCGTACTCTCACAATATCAACAAACTGCACTGAATCGTTACGTTCGAGGTAGGATATCTCTTGATGCCCCGATCACGGCATGAAACCAGGTCTCAATTAACCCCGCCGTCTACACGGCACTTCACTTCTCTCCTCTACGGAAAATAAGTGTCCAAACTTATGCAGAAGACTCGTATGAGTTCGCTGGCAGGGTCGCCAGTGAAGTATATCTGGTGTATATGTGGATATACGGTTGTTGAGTACGTAAATAATGTAATGTAGTTAACGCTGATCTGACTGGATTTGGTGGTCTCTCGTACAATACTGATGCTATCGTCCTTTGGACGCGAGAGTATATTTATTTCTCTCATCATCATCATTATCATTTTTCCTTATTACATTGTTTTTAATCCCATTGCCATTATTCTATTATTAGTACTTTATCGGTACGCATACAAATATTTCATATCTGTTTTTACCCATCTAAGCTGATTACAGTGTGGGCGATCGTCTCTCTAGAGCTGACGATCCCCTTTCATATCTGTTACTAACATCTCATGCGCCTCGTCACGCTCCACGTCAGGATCGTGTACGAGGTCAGCATACTTATATTTTACAATCTCTCACTCTCGACTCTGATCAGGAATCTGAGCTCGAGGTTTAATACTTATTTTATTTCGTATTATACAACAGAATCCTATTAGGAATAAGATAAATTTAGATAAAAATTCGAGAATACTAAAGCCCAATATTTTTGTGAATATTTTGAATTTGTAAGATAGGTCAAATTTAACTTAAAGATAAGTTATATTACTAAAATTAAGAAGGGAAGAGTATTACTAACTGAAGTTAGTCTACAAAGTTTTTAATTGCTTAAGAATTTTGTCACATTGTCTAATGACAAAGTATAGTGCCAGTATTGTTAACCTTCTTGATTACATGACAGTACACTCAATAAATCAAGAGATAATTTATAATTTTGTTGAGTATTAAGGCTTAGTAAGCGGTTGATGGTTTTTAGTTTGGATGGAATGGATGGCTGTATTTGGGTACAAGGAGGCTTTGGGCATGTAAGAAGAAGCTACGGGAGTTAAAACGGAATGGGCATTTTGGGCATGTAATATACTTGGTTTGAACGCGGAATGTCGTAATGGCATGAAGTAAGGTTCGCTATTTTCGTATGAGGAAACAACTTCGCAACCCCTTCCTTTGCGACTCCAGCGGCGCTTCAGATAAACCATATGAGACCAGGTAACACTAGCGGATTATAATTGAGATGAAGATCTTGATGGATCAACTGTGGTAGCAAAGAAATATTTGCTGTGAGTTCTGGATTGGAAATTAAATGACTAATCAATTCAGCGGAAATAATGTGGTATGGAGACGAATTACTCCAATGTACAGGCAACATAATATAATACGCTGGAATCAGAGGAGATGGATTTCCTTTCCAAAGTAGAGATGGAGAAATCTATGTAGCTCGATCAAGATGAAGAACACAGTAACAAGGTAACTGTATCATTGTGGTGTGAGCAATTTGAACGGATTGATTAAAAGAGTGATTTACTAAAAACGGCTCTGGAGTGTAAGGAGGATATCTGTAACAGTTGATGTAGGCACAGAAGGTAAGTTTAAAAATGCAAAATGATCCAAATCCAATCTGGATATAAAAAATTCTGAGAGATTAAAATAAGAGGAACCTTCAAAATAATGGATATATTTTGAGCATTTGAATTGAAAATACATTGAGTCAGCTTATGATGGTAAAAAGGAGACATACTCCTGTCAAACAACAATTTATATTGTCTACTATTTAATTCTGATCTTAAAGCGTCAAGTTCTCTGTAGAGCAAGACGACAGCGATAGGTAACAAAACAATCTTGTGAAATGTTCATGTAAGTGAGTAAATCCAATAATTGGCTGAAATCCCTAACGATGTTGAGGAATAATAAAAACAGTCGAAGTTCACCATAGTATAATGGCTCAAGGTGAGAGTTTTCATTAAGCTTTCGACAGCAGTAGCCATGTTATTGAATTTCGTAATCATTTTTTCAAATCTTTCATCGTCAATTACAATTACCTGAAGGTGTCGAATCGCAGTTGTCTGTTGGATTAAATCTCTTTGGATATGATCCATTCTGTTGGTCAGAACTTTATAAACGTCTTTAGAGCTTACATCAAAGTTAAAATATTCTGAAAGTTTGTATGAACCATACCCAATTCCAGCTAGGGCTAGAGCGCCTAATAACACTTGTCTCTTATTACGATGAGAAACTGAGTGGTTGACAGAGAAATCAGATTCATATTCAGGGACTTTGTTGATGTCAATTGGTTTGCCGGAGGTGGTGTCCGTCTAACCTCCTATGTGTCGTGAACATATTAAGCAAAAAAATCATGCTAATCAATTCAATATTTTGTGAGACTTAATTTCGAAGTAGCTTCGCTCAAAACCCCTGTGCTAACTTTTCGTAGAGAGTGCGTCATTAATGAAATCGTAATTTCATTAATTATATGAATTATTAATGAATTATAATCAATTATAGTGTATTGTGTTATATTAAGGGGAGTACAATTAATAATTGATCAACGCAACATAATTTATGCGTTATTGATATGTGACTACTGCCTAATTTTTTAGGGTAAACAATCTAAGGACCAACAGGATATGTTACAGTCTAAAATCAATCGCATTCGTGAGAAATAGTAAGCCTTGAGAAAGCAAATTTTGGAGGTCATAAACCGAAAGAATGAGAGTACAATATTTCATTTGAGTGTTCATAATACAATGAGACATCACTCGCGATACCACATTTTAAAGGTCACATGAAGTCTAGTGTTTATCTAGTTTAGAAGTTTTTATCTTGATAAGTTTGCATTGTACTTATTGATTGCTTATGTGTTAAATAGAAATAAAAATACTGTGATTTGATGTTAAGCATAATGTATAAGCATAAATAGGTATTGAAATCACATATTTATTAGTTATAAATCGAAAATTTGAAACCTATTGAAACACTGTTTAAAACTGAAAAACATTGTTTTTGATCTGTATATTTCCTAAATCGGCCATTATTGGCGAAATAAACGTCTCATCAACTCAAAGACTTGCTTTCACAAGATGACGATGAGCAGCTCTTCACGGCCATGGAAAAATTTCGGTTCTTATGAAACAAAACTTCCAAGCACTAATTGTAAGCCATGTACATAATTGGCATCTTCATCACACCTGAAAATGTTCAAGGAAAATTTGTCACACATTGTAATTTGTAAAGTTAATTCTCACAACAATGCGCGAAGTTGTGGTCTCTGTAGCTCTACCCCATGACAAGATTCACTAACGATCAGTCAGTTTGAACAGCACGTGGAACAAATGTTCAGTTGGAAAGTCGATTTTGATGAATTGCAAGCAAGAATCAAATAATGCCGATGAAGAAAGCGCAAAAGTTTAGCGGAACCAGTGAGGTCCAGGAACTGAAAATAAAAAGGCATGAACTGTCGCATGTTCTCAATCCAGAGATATAAAATTCTTCAAATCCATAGTGGAAATACATCACCAGACATCAAGATTGTACATGTCAACGTAAAATTTGTATCACTTATTTTCTACCGTAACCTGAACTAATCCACCTCAAAAAGATTCATGTGCATGCAATAATGTGCATTAATTGATGTCCTATTTGCTTGACGCCATTAACGATATAAACGTAGTTGCCTGCCGGTTTCCAACCCCGAACCTGAATCCATCGGTAGTTGTGATCTCCTAAGGAGTCCAACTGCTTTTCCCATCAATACGTTAGTTTGTGGGAAAACGACGAAGAAGAAACTGTTTTCACTTTTTAACAATGATCGAACATTACAGCTTCGTTAAATAATTTTTATCTGAATTTCAGTGAAATTTTAATTTTTCACCTTGGGAAATCTATTTCGACTGCACACGCTAAAAATTTAAATGTTCTCACTACTTTGAAGCCTAGCACATTTATTAATATTTCCAGGTTCAATCGACACTGTCACGTTTGTGAAGTTCTTAACATAAAGTGGAAATTGAAAGTGCTCAAGTAGAGCCAATACCTGAGAACTCTTTCCTTTACATAAAAATATCACCAATTTTACACTTTCGAGTTCATTTCTCCTTTCTTTATGGCATTTTTACTCCTCTTCAGTAGACATGCGTGCAAATTATCGAACTTCTGCAAAATATTCCACCTGCTAACTAGCAAATTACTTGAAGAATGTCATAAAAGACAGACGTACATATTGTTCCCTCGCTCAAACACAGGACTGACTGATGGTCGGGATATTCTCATATTCAATCTTTCCTTTACTTTTTCGAAATTTTCGCCTCTTATTCCTTCGACTCTCACAGATTTTCAGTGTGAAATGGACAGTGCCAAGTTGGCCTCTCAACCAGAAATTCAGCCCTTGGAAGAATCATCTCAACCCTTGTGAAACTTTCTTAAGTTAATCAAAATGCAGGACAAGAATAAAGGTGCCCTGATAAGAGATGTCGACTTTTTCGTGTATCTCACTGAAGACCGCTCAACAGAGTCACTCTTACTACCCGAAATCCGGAACAAACTCAAATACAAAGTCACAATTTTTCCAAAATCTCAAAAAAACTAGAATCATGTCTATTTCTCCCTATTTTCCCACCCACAAGGATGCTGAGGTTCGTCAGATTGGGGATCATAGCTTTACCTTTCACATGCATGCGACCATGAAATGCTCACGTTCTCCGCCCAATGGAAGTACCTAAATGAAAACCATGTTTCAAGTAAGCAACAACATATCGTGTCCCGAATTATGAGAGCATGTATGAGTGATGCGATGATGATTTGAGAGAAGAGAATTGGCTTACGGTTTATGTGCATATGTATGCATTATTGACTGATAGTAGCGTCACACGGTGATAAGCACCAGAGAGATTTGATCCTGACGAGTCACTCAACAAGCATATATATTGCAACCAAGGCAGACAAGATTATATATCGCAGTTGGCAGTTGGTTATCAACTCAAATTGTGAATTGTAATTCACATGCTCCTCGCTGACTCAGAGTGAGTTGGCGTGAATCATGCATGCCAAATAAATAAATAAGCTGCGAAAATATTTTTTGTTATTGTCGATATTGTGCTTCACACCTGACAACCTGTTTCGCATGTTGCTAAAACTCGAATCTGAAATTAGTTTTAAAAGTTAAAAACATGACATTCTTTAGTTTGTTGTCAGAATGGTTTTGGAATCCAAATGTGTGGCTACCCCCAGGCATCAACTGGGAAGATGTCCAATCAAACGACAACGTAAAGCACACGGATTTTGTAGCATTGTTGTATCCCATTCCAGCTGCGATTGGCATTATTCTGACACGCTTTATTGTGGAAAGGTAAATGGTGTTTTAAAATTTCTGAAGACGCATGATTTTGTAGTTTTGGCAATCGTTAATCATTCATTTCTAGAACCATTCTAGTTCCTTGGGGCGAACGTCTGGGCCTGCGAAAGTCAAGCAAAGCTGTTCCACCTTCGCCATACAACACTGAGCTGGAGAATGCTTACAGAAAATCTCGAGGAAAACTGGATTCCAGGGAAATTGGCGTTCTTGCAAAACGAACAGACTTGGATGTGCGACAAATTGAGCGTTGGCTGCGTCAGCGTTCCGTAAAGGATAAGCTCAGCAAGCTTGCCAAGTTCAGCGAAAGTGGGTGAGTGACTTGTGGAAAATATCTATTTTGATGGTGGCCATCTGAGCAGATTTCTTAACTTTAATTTTATGATTTTTTTAAAAAATTCAGGTGGCGGTGTATATGTTACATCACGTCAGTAGTTTTTGGACTGGTTGTTTTATGGAATACGCCTTGGTTCTCTGATATCAAACATTGTTGGTATGATTATCCTCATCATGTAGGCCTTTTTTAAATTTTAAAATAAGTTTAAACCCTTAAAACTCGCTGATTTTTAAAAAGTCTTTAATCGTTACTTTGCTAAATTCATAAAAGACCGTTACAGATGGTGTTTGGTGGTATTACGTTTATGGCGCTGGAATCTACTGGAGTTTACTCATAACACAAGCTTTTGACGCGAAGCGGAAGGATTTTTGGGAAATGTTTGTTCACCATTGGCTCACAATTGGATTGCTCGCCTTCTCCTGGACTTGCAATTTCACTCGAATTGGAACTCTCATTCTTCTTCTTCATGATTGTGCGGATGTTTTTCTTGAGGTGAATGCCAAAGAAAATTGACAATTTTCTAAAATTTCTGATTTAATTTGAAATAATAATTTTATGTTTTTCATGAAGGCTGGAAAAATGTGCAAATATGCAAAATACGACAGGCTTTGTGACGTCATATTTGTTTTGTTCACGGTCGTCTGGCTCGTCACAAGGTTGGGGGTGTACCCTTTCCGAATTCTGAGAAGGTGTGCGCAATAACTCCAAAAAAAAAAGATTACTCCAAAAATTTGTCAAGAAATTTATAAATTTTGAAGTGTTTGGCTTCAATGACGATTTCAGTACACTCGTGGATGCCCCGGAAATCCTGAACATGTTTCCTGCTTACTACTTCTTCAACGGGATGCTCGTCATGCTGTTAGGCCTCCATATTTTCTGGACATATTTCCTTTTCAAGGCGATAGGCAAGGTTTTAACCTCTGGACAGGTGACACTCACACGAATAATTATATAAATTAGTATAAGCTTCTTATGATTCCCACCCAAGATAATATATAAAAGCAAAATTCATTTTTTTAGATTAATGACCAACGGAGTTCCACTGAAGCCTCTGATAGCGAATACTCTGATAAAGATTTTGATTCAACTAAAACCTCAACTGCGCATAAGGTCTAATGAGGACCTAATATCATGTTCCCAACTAAAAGATTCAACATTTCTCGCGGACACGTGGAATGGAAGGAGAGATCTTCTCAAGAGAAAACTTTGAGAGAATTTCATCCTAACTTCGTTTACTTTTACGCAAGAAATTATTTACATTTTGTAATTCAAACATTACACCAAATCACTTTATGCAGAGATGCAGATATTTAAATATACTTAACTTTTCTGGTTAAAATGCAAGATTACAGATTGTTCGTTTATTCATCTTTGTTTTCCTTTAAAAAAATCAAGAATTTTTATACATTTTTATAGGAGAACTCATACGAGGAAAACACTATGAGCTATTATCATGAAGATTATTACGCACACATGCATATTATTCATCCCTATACAAATTTTGTTCTGAAGCTACAGTCTCGTGCATTTGAGACTGTACTGCTGTGGCTCTTAATATGCTCAATTTCTGAACTCATCTGTCGCATTTTGGGTAGTTTTGGAGTATTTTATTGTAAAAACACATGAAACACAAAAAGTAATGTTACATTCCATTTTTTAAATCTAACATTTTCACACACTATATTCCTTTATTCGCCTTTTACTTTATTATCTCTTCCATTCAAAGCCATTCTTAAAAATGCTCTGACTAAAGTTGCACTAGTAATTAGGAGGACGGAGAGGACACTCAGGATGACAACAAAGAGGATCAAGTACACATCAAGCAGCCTCCTCTCGTACCAAGTCTGCCCAAGTCCAGCAGGCTTCAAGTGGCTCACGTCTTCATTCCGCAGGACATATTCAGTCCACCAAAGGGCTGTCTCCAGAGGAGTTTGGGCTCTATCCTGGAATATCCTCTGGAGCTCCTTCGCTCTACTCATCATCCTTCTCAGAACAAACAAATAAAATCAGCTCGAAATCGAGTTAAAACATTATTTTTATATCTCATTTTTTTATATGCTTGCTACCTGTCGTCATGAACAATCGCGCTCAGCGCATTCGTAAACTCTTCCTCCTTCACCGTCCCCAGTTCCAGCTTGAGTGCACTTCCGGCCGTCACCATTCGATCCGCAACGATGTCCTGATCGCCAATCACTGGGAAGCAGACCATTGGGACGCCATGGTAGACCGCCTCGAGTGTACTTGGCCGTCCACTCTGCGTCACAAATCCCAAAATCTTGGAATGTCCAAGGATCTCCTGTTGTGGGAACCACGGTGCGAAGAGAAGATTCCTTGGGTAATTCTGAGGAACCTCTCCATTCCACTTCCACAGGAATTTCACCTTTGGAAAGGACTGGATCGAGGAGAAGAGTGCCGCTTTGATGTGGTCCGGTAGAAGATGCGGCTTCACGAATGATCCCAAACTGATGTAAACAAATTCCTCTGAGTCCTCGTCCATAATAAATTGCTCGACGACAGATGTCATCCCACCGCTCATGTTTTTGCAGTGAATTCCAGCAACATTAATGACGTTGGGTGGGTCGCTTCGAGGAAAGTCTGTGATGACATCGCCCGTCGAAAATATGAGGCTATGATTTCTCGCCAAATCGTCCAGAAATGGCATTTCCTTCGTCAACTTTAAGTGTCTTCGGACGATCCCATCCAACTGAGTCATATATTTGTAGTGCTCGTACCGAAAATGAATGGAGATGAGAACGTTGAAGGCTCTTTCCCAAAATGTCATTGGCGTCGTCGGCGGCTCAATTTCCAGTTCCGGAATGACCCCGCTTTCTGGAGGGTTCGTCCCGAGAAAGTCGTGCTCGTAGGGAAGTCTCGTGACAGTGCTGAAGTAAATGAATTTCGCTCCGTACTTGTGTGCGATGGCTGCTCCACACTCGGAAAGGCAGTGGTCCAGGAAGACCAAATCCAGAGAGTGAGTCTTGTCAAAATATTCTTGCAGTTCGGCACTCCTCAACAGATCTTCGCAGCCTTTGACTGCAGTTGGGAAAACGTTGAAAACATTTCGCGGAAGGAGCTTCTTCACTCGAAGATTGATGTCGAGATCTGCTTGAAGCCAGTCTGTTATTGTCTTCGCCAAGAGGGCGGGAGTGATGTCAGTGAGATTTTTGTGTTTTTCGATTGGTTCCCTGGGTTGAAAGGGAGAAATCATTGTCACTTGATGACCACGCTTGGCGAGAGCTAGTGCCAGTTCGTAGGTGGGAACTCGGTGACTGTACGAAGCAATGTTGTGGTAAAATAGGATATTCGCCGATAGGCCAGGAGCTGGGATAATCGACAAGAAGACAGCGAAGAGTGAGAGGAAGGTGGGAAATGTTGGAGAGCTTCTCATTTTGGATATTTCGTTAAAAAGTGTCTTGGTAGGAATTTTTTATTCTATAACCGAAAGGATTTTGCGGAGTTTTTGCAGGACAATAAATGTGATGAAATGACACTGGCAACAGCCTTTGGAAGTATGCAATTAGTTGGTCACATGCTTCTCTCCAAAGCGCCTCGAAATTCCAACCAAATGAAAACTAGTTTTCAGCTGATAAAAAGTGCTGTGTGGTGGTTATAATCGTGCGAAATTAATCCGCTTATCTAAATGCCTCGTTCGGAGATAAAGAGATTTGTTACAGAAGCCATATATATTTCATTGTTCACCACCACGCGCAAAATAACGGGATTATCCCAGTTCAATGTTGCAGAGTAATTCTTTCTAATCTGCAGAGAATTTTTCACAAGTTACTTGTTAAAATGTTGAGGGAAACCTGTTTGAATTTGAATAGCTTCGAAAACTTCATTCTTATCAAAAATGATTATGATTACTCGTTTCAGACGTTCGTATTTAATACCAGATTTAAATTGAGCAAACACGGAAAAGAAAAAATGAAATGTAATACATTTGTACAACTGAACGAATTATTTTGCTTAAATTCTCCACTGATTAAATTAGTAAATTAAAATATCAAGAAAAATTCGCCCTAGAATTTTCATCAAACGCTGGCCACGATATGTATGTATGTTCATAGGGATAAATTGGATATTTGTACATAATCACATTCTCCAGAATTTC
The DNA here is from genome assembly GCA_034687055.1 of Heteromurus nitidus. NCBI lineage: Eukaryota > Metazoa > Arthropoda > Collembola > Entomobryomorpha > Entomobryidae > Heteromurus > Heteromurus nitidus. The sequence continues at coordinate 25,162 of JAQFZW010001354.1, forward strand.
CAGGTTCCAGGAGAACTGGATTCGCGCATTTACACTTGGTTCTTGACATGTAAGCTGCGGTGCATAAAAATTGTGTTGGCGTTTTTGGGAAACTAATTTCTTCAAATAGTTGAAGTACTTAAAATGTGTTAAATAACAAAATAAACGCAATTCTGTCATCAGCCAAAGTAATAATTTTAATTTGGTTAAATTTACTAAGCTTTTATTGCAGAATGATTGATGATTTAAGTTCAACGAATCAAATATGAACACTTTGATAATGTAATCGTCTGCTGTCTTTTCAGAATGCTCCCTTTCACGTGATATTGCATCAGTTATCACGTCCAAGTGCTTTGTCCCGTGTTTAATTGATATTGATGTCACTTTATTATCGACTGGAGAATGAATGACAAATGATGACAGTGACGTGCACATCAAAGATCCGACTATATAAAAGGTTTTACTTTGGCAGCTCATCACTGCGCAGTCAGAAGAACAGAAAACCAGAGCGTGTCCACTCTCAAGCTCAATCAACTCAAAATGTCAAACATGATTGTCTCTCTCGGAATTGTCGTCGCTGCATTTCTTGGTAAGTTTTGAATTTTTACTTCAATTCCGAACGTTTGTTTTTGTACAAATTTTGAAATGGAAAATGAACTATTTAAATTCTTCCAGGAATTGCGGCGTCTCTTCCACCCACATTCCAAATCCAGAATGGCTTCGAATATCTCGGAGCCGCTGAAGGGAAAGTGTTCGTAATTCCGATTAAAGGGCCCGGCACCGACAACCTCACTTACCAAGACGCAATCGCCAAGTGTGCCTCCGCAGGCTACCAAATCGCAACGCTGGAAAGTCAAGTACAAAACGATGTGGTCCAGCCACATGTTTGCTCCAGGTGGTCGTGGATTGATGGAGTAGCCTTCCAGAATCCGGACAACTTCTTCTCAATCAATACGGGAAAGAACCTGACCTACTTCAACTGGGTGCCGCAACGACCTGTGATCGGAGACCCAGATCGGATTTGCATCAGGATCTCGTGCAACTCTTTTGAGCAAGGGTGGTGGGATTTGTCCTGCACGGAAAGCTATCACAGTGTCGTTTGCCAAACATTAGTATAATTTTCTTTTTTTAAATTACTAAATAAATTAAATTTCAGAGTAATTCAAAGACTTGTTTTGTGATTAATACATTTTGTTCAATGCTGATAAGATAAGGTCATATAAATTTAATAAAAATTAAATCAGTCCGAAATCAGTTTGGAATTTTGCATATCTTTTAAGATTGTCGACGATTTGTTTGCGGTGTCACCGTAAATTAAATAAATTTACAGCATTCACACAGATTCGCTTATGGTTGACAAATCGTCAGTTAATTATTTATTAACATTAAGTTTACAACGTTGCTAATGCAAAAATCCTGTAAAACAAGTGGGGTCAACCGGTCAAAGAAATTCCCTGAGAAAATATCAATTCGAATGGGACGCCAGGACGCCAAATGTTTTCTCATAAATTCTCTGTTTTTGACAAGTTCTCCCCCTCCCATCTTTGCAATCCCCGTTCTTGTGAGTTTTCCCCGAATCTCCTGACAAATCAAAACGGAAGTGTAGTAGACCCTTCCCGCAGTTCCTAATACATAAACTATCAGGATCACACAGAAAACAAAAATAGTCAAAAATAAAATGATCGTTAAAACGTTTCCTTTGTGAAATGTTGTGAACAATAAGAATGAAAATGTGATATTTGAAAATATCGCGAAAGTCACTGTGACTCCCATAATACATCCTCCATGCAAAACGTTATAGCAGGTTGCTAGGCATTCTAGTTTCCGGTATAAAAGCGCAACTTGCATATCCACCTTCCACATTAAATGTGTTGATCTCATGGATAAAATTTATTTAAACATTTTAAACAAATATGGAAGTGCGCCATGAATTGATAACAATTATTATTATTAAAATTACCTAGAAACAACGAGAAGAGCATCTTGCATTGACGTAAAACAGAGAAGTAATGGCAGTCGCCATAGGCAGCTAAAAACTGGAGCAATGGCTTCAAACAGCAGCCAAATCAGAAAAGTTCTAATTATTAGAAGCACAACAATGATAATCCCGGTTGGCTCAGCGGAACTCGTTTGAAGTATTGCGAAAGGGTTAAACATGTTGGGAAGGAACAGCGTGATACAAGCAATCACGGGGGGACTGTACGACTCCATAACTGTAATTAGCTTACATGTGTAAACCATGAACGATCCATCTCCTCAAAACAAATATTTCAGATTAGTGTTTAAAAACAAGTTGTATATTATCCAAGTTTGCTAGATTTTCAATCGTTTTAAAAGGATTACCTGACTTGTGACTTTGAATTCGATTGAATTTCAGGATCTCGTTTAATAAATTACAGACGGATGCACTGTGTTGGTGATAAACATAAAGAAAGTATGACCCTCCCCAAAATAGAAATGAAAGGAAGAAGTTGGCGACTTTTTCATAAACAACTTTCGAAATGAACAATGCATTTGTGAAGCACGATACTCCAGTCAATGATAAGGTGAGTATGTATAGAGTAACCTGCCAGGGCGAAACTGCAACGGGCTGAAAGCATTTACGTTTGACGTCATACACGATTGGGAGATACGTTATTTTGGATAAATAACGAGAACAAGTGTTTGTGTCTTTGGTGGAAAGGGAGCGAATTTTGGTCAATTCGTGTAGAATTCTTTTTGTTCTGTCCATTTTATAATTGCTACAGTCAGGTTCAAAATTAGCAAAAAAAAATATCAAAGCACGAAACTATTACTTTGACTTTACTTGGAATTGTTCTTGATACAAATTCTAATATTTTCTCTGGCACGAGGACGCTTTTATTTTATTACAAAGTTTTTTTTTTCTCGGTATAACGTTACTGTCTTTATTATTGAAAGGAACATTTAAAAATTACATCATAAAACAAAATATGCTTTAAAATTATGATATTAGTTTTTTTAAAAGTGGTTTCTTCTTGAAGGGAGACATAACTATGTGCCGTCAGGGGTAGAAACTAAGCACGTTTCCCTTCCATCTACTTGATGGCCACCGGATGAGTAAAGAAAATTATTTTAAGCATGCAGTATAACATATTGGTTTTAAAAAAAGCAAGGAAAACAAAAGTATATAATCTAGCGAAGATTGAAATTTATGCATATCTTGTTTTTCTGAATTTGATATAAGTTAAATTTCTTCCATTTTAGGTGGAAATTGTTAACATGCATTTGCCCTCTTCGCTTGCAAAAATGGTATTCTGACAGTATCCGTCCGAAGACCATTTGGCGAAAGTGGTTTATAAAA